>BSBK01005446.1:3175000-3417939 GCA_027943335.1 Chamaecyparis obtusa
TTTAATTTATTATGATGGTTCCGAAGTTACACCTGGTTGTTTCGTAACTTCTCAACGGTTAATTTATTATGATGGTTAGGGGTTTCGAAGTAACGCTTGGCTATTTCGTAACTTCTCAACGTTTAATTTAATATGATGGTGATGTGTTCCGAAGTTACGCCTACTTGTTTCGTAGCTTCTCAACGTTTAAAACTTTAATTTATTATGATGGTTCCAACGTTACGCTTGGCTATTTTGTAGCTTCTCAATGTTTAAAACTTTAATTTATTATAATGGTTCTTAAGTTACGCCTGCTTGTTTCGTAGCTTCTCAACGTTTAAAACTTTAATTTATTATGATGGTTCTGAAGTTACGCCTGGCTATTTCGTAGCTTCTCAACGATTAATTTATTATGATGGTTAGGGGTTCTGAAGTAATGCTTGGCTATTGCATAACTTCTCAACGTTGAATTTAATATGATGGTGATGTGTTCTAAAGTTACGCCTGCCTGTTTCGTAGCTTCTCAACATTTAAAACTTTAATTTATTATGATGGTTCCACTTCCGAAGTTACGCCTGCCTATTTCGTAGCTTCTCAATGTTTAAAACTTTAATTTATTATGATGGTTTCGAAGTTACGCCTAGCTATTTCATAGCTTCTCAACGGTTAATTTATTATGATAGTTAGGGGTTCTGAAGTAACGCATGGTTGTTGCGTAACTTCGTAAGGGGTTGAAAAGTGAGAGACGATCTGACGGAGACTAAGTTGCATGCCATGTGGAAAGTGGGAAGTACAAGTGTCATCATTCATACCGCATGTCGCATGCCAGACTGTGTCGTAACATCTCAAGGTTTCATTTTTCTGGTCAGTTTAACAGTCCCGAAGTTTCGAAAAGGTGTTGCGTGATTTCACAAGTCTCAAAGTTTTCGGATTTCAAATTCAAACAGCTAAGGGCCAAGGCCCCTGATTTGCAAGTAGCAATTTAGCATAGTTGAGATAGGGTATTAGGGACCTAGGGTTAGAAACTTAGAAACTTAGATGTACCGTTGACAGTGACACTTTTCTGAAAAAGGTAATTAGTAATTTCATGCGTGTGTGACTGTGTTTGATGAGACAATGAGATTTTAATTTTTAATATAGTAGGTGGCTTGGTGGCTGGTACCCTGGTTGTACTTGTGAGTTGCTTATTACTTGTTAGTTATTAAATACAATTCACACTTTAGAGCATCCATAATTTCCAGAGTCGAAGAGCAACCAGAGAGTTTAGTACTTAAAAGAATGGCAAAACAAGGATCTTATGATGTTGTTGCAGTACCGGAAAAGAGTGCCATTGTGCATTCAAGAACAAAGAGGCCAAACATATACGCTGAAGAATGGATGAAACTGTTGCCTGGATCCTCAAATTTGCAATCAGCTAATGCTTATGAATGGAGGGACCCTTATGCATTCTGCAGGGATGTTGAATGCCCAAACACAACTAGGTATGTGCTCTTCATGTTTTTCTATAACAATAGAATTAGAGGCCCTCCTGTTTCAAACCCATGGGACAGGAACTTGGCAAAGTTGATAGTACCTAAGGTATTTTTGGATGTAGACCTCATGAAAGCGCTAATTCAAGCATACAATCTAGTGACACAAGCTTTCCATAAGCATGACAAGTCTATACTCTGTATGTTAGATAGAGCATCTTTTGATCAAGCTTTCGACCTTCAGGGACCTATGAGCATGGATATTGACCTAGCAGGAGAGGAGGCCCTATTTAATAGACAGAGAAATTACTACGATGGAAAGGTTATGAGGAGGCATATTCCTAGAGAAAACAAAGAGGTGGGGTTGTTACCCAAGAAGGTTGCAGATTTATTTGATATTGAGCTTTTCTTTCCCTATTTCCAAAATACCATCTATGGTCTACACAAAGTTATTGGACTAGATGGAGGTTTGACAATGACTCCTGACATTTTTGTCATGGCTACAGATGTTCAGGATCAGTACACCAACAAGGAGTTTGATTATGTGGGGCACATAATCAATGTAATGCACTCTAAGTTGATGAATGCAAAGACTGATTTGAAAATCTTCAAGTTCAATCACTACTCCATGTTGATGCACCTGATCCTCTATTTCAATATTGGCTACATCAACCCAGGGTTCATCGATGAGACCGAGAATGAGGGAGGAACTATTTCGGTTCAGCTGTGGACCAGGTTATGGCATAGAACTTACCCTTTCTCTAATTCCATTTCTTTTTTTAGTGATTTTGTGGATCCAGTAATGAACATGTTAGGTATTGTGAGGGATAGATTTCCTTTACTTGTTAGAAAATTGCTTAGACCCTTAGCATTTAATATTCACAATGACAATTATGAGAATGACATCAAGCACAATTGGGGTGATATGTTTTTTTTTTAGAATTTTACTCTTATAAGAGTGTATGCTTGTCCTCAACCTCCACACATACCACCAAAATTTGTCCCAAAAAGATTGGAAATAGTAGAATTCTTGTGGCAGCTTATCATGATGGATAGAGAGCACTTAGGCCCTAAAAGACATAAGGGAAGCTTTCTGGAAAGGAGGTTCCAAATAGGGGATTTCTCTATAGGTAAAGATGTTGTGGACCAAATCCATGAATTCCTCAAACAATTCAGATTGCCCTCTAGTAAAGCAAGGATGTATGACCCTGAAGACTTTGTTAGAGGAGCATTGAGAGAAATGAGGAATCACAATTTGGCTCTAAATCAGCCTATGGCAGAGGAGGATGTTATTAGAAATATTTTTAGCAAAGTTACCTGTCAAGAGAGAACCTGTCAATGGGAAAATATTGTAAGGGTAAAGGAACAATTGAAAAAGGCACTTAAGACAATAATTTTTGACATCAATGGCAGATGAGGGAGAAAAGGCCGTAGATGAGTTAGAATTGGTTGCAGCTAGATTGGATGACAGGGTCATCCAAGCTAAAGAATTTATAGATGATGATGAATTCATCAAGTCCATTGAGTTTAAAAGTTTTCTCTTTAGAGTTAAGCAGAATGAATTAACACTATCTTTGAAACTAGGGGAATCAGAGGAAAAAATTGTTCAAATGATTGAAAAATTACAGGCCTATGATCCCAACAGTGAAACACTAAGTGTGGAGGAGGCAAGAGATCTTGTAAAGAGAAGTGGCATGTTGTTGATCCCTGGATGGGACTTGGAGTCCTCATTCCTAATTGACCAAATCAAGAGGCAAGATAAAGCTGTAGCTTATGAAGCTTTTGGCCCTGATGGACTCATGAGGGGTTCTGGATTCAATATGGACACTAAGACACTAGTAGTATGGTGTGTGGCCCCAAAATCTAGTAAGCCCAAATTGGTTGACATTTAAGACACCGCACAGGGTAGCCAATTAATATGGAGGTTGCAGGACACTACAGGATCAGAGATAGCAAATCTCTTACACCACACATCCTCCATGAATAAAGTAGTGGTTGAGGACTTGGAGAACAGGCTAGTCAGGACATTCAGAGATTATGTGGCAACTAGAAAAAAGTTTGAAGAGGAACTGAAGAAGAATTATTTGCTGGATAAGACTGTGAAGGAGCTAAAAGATGAAATAAATACTCTAAAAAATCATTCCAGGGCATTTACAGAGGTTTGTGATGCAGGGGTCCAAACTAAGCATGAGGGGGGCTTAGCTACAGAACTTGCAACAGAAAAGATAAATGAGGAGAAGAATGAGACCATCTTACAGGCCCTGTTAGATATTTTGTAGCACAGAATAAATGTAATTAAAGATAAATTTGATCTTGTTTTTAATGCTTATGGAAAGTTGCCAGAATTACAGAAAGAATTGGATAGCTATGTACAAATTTTAAGCAGGTATCATGCAACTTGGTCTACCAGAGCACACTTTTTGAGAGATTGGCATTTGCTCAATCTTTGGGAAGTGATATTCCAGAGATAGTTGTGAGGGTTGGTGAGGAGATAAACAGAATTAAAGCCATGTTACCACTTTTTAAGGGTAAGGAAAATTTGATAGAGGCTAAGATAGCCATGCTCAACTCCTGTTCCAACAAGTTTATCCCTTCCATTAAGAATGGGGATGGAGCCATAAAGAGCCTTGATCAGTGGAGGTCAGATGCTGATCTTTTATTGCCTAGGAAGGAGGCATTTTTAGGTGAGGGGAATAATGTTGATTTGGAGAGCTTCAATAAAACCCTGGATGAAGCTATTAAGGCAGAGACAAATCTCACCAAGTTTGTAACAGATGTCAAAGCAATTACAGATGCTAGGTGGGGAAGACAAAAAGCACAACTGCAGCTCATCCAAGACTTCAATTGGCCGTAAGAGGAAGAAGTAACTGCATGGGATGAGCTAACAAAGGCCAAGAAAGTTAAATCCACTACAGTTGACTTGGACATTTTGGATGATGAGTAAGGAGGACATCTAGAGCGCCTGACACCTGAGCTTAGAATACAGGGATGATAAGCTATCATTTAAGAATGGTGTAAGTTAGCCGGAATGGCAGTCACCATATCTTGTTATAATAGCAACTATCATGAATACTCGCAGACAAAGGTGTTAGTTATCAGTGATCCAAGATGTAGAACAAGCCAAAACAATTTTGTCTTTCCACTGCCTAAGGGCTCATTGTATTTTGTCTTTTATTGCTTTATTTCTTATGCTTTTTAGGTTTAGGGTTTTCAACCATCCGAAGCTTGTTGCATTCCCATTCATGAGGGAATTCCAAGATGGTTGAAATGAGGTATAAATAGAGTTGAAGACTCATTTTTGGGAGAGAGTTAAAAGATAATAGAAAAATTTGAACAGAACTGCTTTAAAGCAGACTTCTAAGTTATGTGTCCGACCTTCTGAGTAATTGAATTTTGAATGTAATTAGTGAGTTGATTTTAATACAAATACATTGCAACTTTTGCCATATATTGTTGTTGTCTCTTTACTTTTATGTTGTACTCTTGTATGTTTTACATGTCAGGCATTTTAAATATACTAGTTGTAACACAACTTGTTTAAATTGATTATGAGTTTCTCACAAGGAAAGAATTAAACTTCTCATAATTCATTTCAAAGAGTAGACATATCTGTAAGGATTGTTGATAATAACAGTGTTTGGTTAACAGAGTAGTTTGTAAGGCAATCTACTTGAATTTGCAGATAGTATGTAAGGCATGTACTGTTGTATTTCTTTTAAAATTGTCTGGTTGATTTGCATTTGAATTTCTTTTGCCCATCAGATAAGGCACTGGTTTAGTATTTGTTTCTTATAGTCTTAATCTTTCGTAGTTAAACTCTGCATCAGATTGATTTTGGTCATATGCAGAGTGTTTTATAGATTGATGCATTAGAAGGATAAATAGCAAATAAGTGTCCACTTATATAATACTGTGTAAATCAGTAATCATTAGAAGGTAATACATGCCTAAGTATGTGGAGCTCAAAAATGAAGGAGTATCCTATCCAATCCTCAGAGTCAACAATTAGGTCTTTCTCTTGTTTGAATTAGTCTCAAGAAGCATAGTCTCAAGTAACCTTTCAAACATTTGATTCATGAAAGAAAAATCCCTAACAGAGCTCATTGGCTCAAGTCAAGAATCTCAATTCTAATTAAGTAAATGCTTAGTTTTAGGAAATTAGGTAATTGAAAAATAATAAATTGACCATCTTGGTAGTATTTTTAGTTTTCACAATTATTTTGAGAATTTCTTGCAATTTTCCTCTCGAAGGCCTCAATTTCAATCAAAATGTTAAAACCCTAAGTGCTAGGTTGAGATATGCTCTAAAAATCCATTAAACTCTAGAAAGGCTCAGGTCAGTTCTATTTCGTCATTACTTTTTCAAAATTTCAAGTCACTTAAAAGAACCTTTAAGCATGTGCGTGTTACTAACAGACCACTGGCAATGTTCCGAAGTAATGTTGGGTTGTTTCATAACTTCTCCACGATTAAGTGGTTAGGATGCTAATGGGTTCCGAACTTCTGAAGGACTCCTGACTAATGGCGTGCATAACTTCGGAACACTTTGTCAGGAATAGTTGGTTTATGGAGCTTCGTGAGGGTTTGTTGGCCATTAGTGTTGGCAGTTATGAAGCTACGATGAAGCATTTGGCAGAAAGGTGTAACTTCAGAAAGGTTAATTAGTTACAAGATTAAACAGTTGAGAGGTTACGAAAGGTTTTATGTGGGACTTAACAAGGTTATATCAAATTACATTATTACAAATTTCTTGAACATTCTACAATTACAAAAATCATATATATATGGGATATAATATCCCTTCGGAACACTTTGTCAGGAACAGTTGGTTTACGGAGCTTCACAAGGGTTTGTTGGCGATTAGTGTTAGTGGTTATGAAGCTGCGATGAAGCATCTAGCAGAAAGGTGTAACTTTAGAAAGGTTAATCAGTTACAAGATTAAACAGCTAAGAGGTTACAAAAGGTTTTATGTGGGACTTCGCAAGGTTATATCAAATTACAAATTTCTTGAACATTCTACAATTACAAAAATCATATATATCCCTGGCACCTGCTATTGTGGACAAAGAGGGACATTCTAGTTTCTATAATCTACATTACAAAAATCATGAATTCAAAATTTCAAATTACAAATTACAAAAATAAAAATAAAAATTACAAAAATCAAAATCAAAATTACAAAAATCATGAACAATACTTATTACTTGTACCCGTAGGGTTGTAGTTGAATATGATTCAATTAATAAATTGTCAATAAATTAATAAATATTCAGAATCAAGTCCAATTCCATTATCAATTTATCCAACAAGTACAGTAATAATTATATAGTGTATAAAATTATAAATACCTATTAACCGAATGCTAATTCTAAATCACTTCACAATTCACTCTTCACTAAGTGTCAGTGAGCAGTCTGCCTCGCCCTCTTCTATATCCCACATGGAATCCAGCTCCTGAAATTGACTACTACTACTAGCAAGAGGTTCTTCATTCTGAGTTGGGTATTCAAAATCAAAAAACTCTTCATCTTCATTCTGAGTCTGGGACCAAGATCCATCGTTTGTCTCTGAACCACCATGTTTTGAACTAGTGTTCAAAAGCCCTCGTCTTTCACGTAGGGAATTCCAAATTGCCAATGCCCTATCATAAGGAAAGTTTGTGACATTGTACTGAGTTACAAACAACCTCAAGCAAGTTTCCAAATTTCTGTCTAGTTTGTTTCTGATCTTTGATTTCAAAAACCCCAATGCACTGAAAACTCTTTCATCTTCCACCGACCCCAATATCATTATTTGACATAAATCAACAAGTTTGAAATATTTTGATATTAAATCACGTAGTACTTCACTCTGCTCTATCCTTTTCCAAAGCCTGGTTATTGCACCAGGTTGAAATGGATTCTCCAAGTTTTTTAACTACAATTTCATACATGATGCAAATTGTCTACATTGTTTTTTAAGATTAGCTAAATCTATAATTCCATCAATTGGTTGTCCATTACAATCTGCTCTCTGATCAATTCATCAATTTTTTTATGAAACATATGAGCATCAAGTTGTCTATCTCCGATGTTTTTCCAAAAATGAGGAAACACACAACCCATGGCCTCAAGAATTTCTTCTCTAGGGAATCTTTCATGAATCTCACTTGAAAGTTGGTAGGAAATTGACTTCAAATTCTCACTAACAGATTTAACAAACATGTCAAAATCAGCCCTTTTAACTGGAAGTAGTCTACCTCGCTTGCCCATCTTAGATTGGTGCATTGGTATTTCATATCCTTTCACAAACACACATAAATCATTTTTTGCATTGAATTGTAAAAAATTCTCAGCATGGTTCAAATCTGTAATTATTTGCCACCTGAAAAAAAATTGGGCTTTGAAGTGTTATCATATCTGAGTATAAATTATCCATGGCAAGGCATGTCATTCTACGTAAATCTGAGTACTCATGGATATACATAGTCCTATCTTGGGCTTTCTTAACAAGCTTGTTCATTAAATCCAACATGGGGAGAAGACTGGCTAAAGTTAACAAAGTCTCTATATCACTTAACTTATGTAACAAATCAGGAGCTTTGTCTATTGTGAGGCGTTGCTCATATATTACTCCGATCAAGGATTTATATTCTGTTAGAACTCTTTCTATTGGTCCATGCAAAGAGATCCATCTGGTCTCAACATCCTTGAGAAGCTTGTTTCCTGGTGTTACTCCCTCTGAGAAAATCTTAAATTCTGCAAAATGTTTAGGACTTCTACAGAAGTAAGAGTGTATGTCGCGAACTAGATCTTCAACTTTTGACACTATAGGAAAATCGCTTACAATTTTATATGCTAAATTGATTCGATGGGCCATGCAATGTATGCCAAGCATGTAAGGTGCAATACTAGTTTGTAATCTTGCACAGAGACCATTCCTTTGGCCTTGCATTACTGCAGCTCCATCAGCTCCAACACACACGAACTTCTTTCCAATTGTCAAATCATCCATACCAAGAACTTCATTCAAAGCATTCTTCACTTCAAAATATAAGTTTTATGCTATTGAATTGCCCCTCATTTTATGAACGCAGAGTAGATGAGCTTGATAGACATGTTCTTTTACTGTATACACATGCATACAAACCCAAGCAGTGTTATCTACTACAGTAAATTCATCTATGGATAATGAAATGAATCTGGACTGTTTTACTTTCTCCTGTAAATTTTGCTTTTCCACCTAAAAAAGATAGTTTGCCATTTCCCATCCAACGTTTGTTGACCAATGTGACATGGGATAGTGAGGAACTTTCAAAAAAGATAATAAATTACCATATTCTGAGAAGTCTCTCATAGGATGCCCTCTGGACATAATATGAAAAACAACACTCATATGAACGGTCTTTGCTAGGTTTGCTTCATTGGTTGCATGTTTAAACCCAGCCTTGATTGGATTTTCACTACTAGCAATTACTGCCATTCTCTTGTTATGCTCTTCATATTCTATGACATACTTAACATGAAGACATTTTTCCTTTGATTTCCATCTAACTACTGATATTTCTTGTCCATCTATGGTCTATTTTTATAAACCTTACCAATATGCTTTTCTATAGAGTCAAGCTTTAGCTACAACTTCTTCTCTCTTTTAAATTTCCAGGTACAAATCTTACACCTGCATTCTGTTGGTTGTTCATCATAGCTTAGGACTGGTTCAATGAACTATTACTTTGCTACCCAATCAACCTTAAAATTTCTTGCCATTTCCCACTCCCGCCCCATTTTTACTTCCCTTTTTCTTTTCTTCCTACCAACATTATTATTATCTTCATTGCTAACATTTTCTTCCAACTGGTTATGTGTATCCCTTATAACATCTTCTCTCATGCCACCATTGTTATCCTCATTTGATGCATTTTGATTTTCATTTAACTCAATGACAACCCCAGCTTGTGGTACTAGTACCGGTGAGCTCCTGTGAATGGATTTTGCACTTGCAATTGCAGATGTTGATGGAGCAGAAACATTGCCAACTCCAAAGAAAGCCTTTATGGTAGTATCTTTAAGTTTTGGGCCTTTTGATGGCCTCCCAAGCCCTTCACTGCCTCGAAGAGTCTTACCCTTGTCTAGCTTTCCAATCTCTTCACTGCCCTGAGCACGGTGAGAAGTCTGAGTGTCAACCTCCCCTGATATCTGAATCCCTTCAGCAGTAGTAGCCTGAGGATACTCAATCTCAGGATAGTCACCCTTGTCTGACATCTTTACCCAATGACCTCTCACTAGTCACTAGGATTCTAGCCTCTAGGAATTAAAATTAATAGCAATACTGTGAAATGTGAACAAATAATTGTTTACCTTTGTCCTGCTTCCTCTAATTTTCGACTCTTAGAAATGTTGAATCCTTTATTTACTGTTGCAAGATTGTTATTTGTAAATCTGGCCCTCCAAGATTCGCCTCCAAAAATTTGTAACGACGCACGATAAGACTACTGTAGACATGGAAAATTGGCAAAGGCTTAAATCGATCAAAAGGTGCATCAAATCATAAAATAATACGAAAAATCGATAAATGGAACAAAGGCAATTCAAATCAAAGGAAAATTCAATTAAATGATTAAATGATTAAATAAGGCTTGAAAAGGGGAAAAACACTAAGAAATTGATTAAATTCAATTAATGACATAGTTGTTGAAATGAAAAATCAAAATGAACCTCTTACCCTTCATGGCTAAATTTAATTACTTTAATTAATTAATAAATATGAAATTCTCTCAACAAAGGAAAAAGGAGACAAAATGGACACAAATCACTCACTTTTGTTGAAATGGTCCAGCCTTTTGAAACCATTTAAATGTTTGTCCCCCAATTTAGAGACAAAGCAAAGCCAATTGACCTTACCCAAGCATAACCATGGTTATCTCACTCTACCCCCTACCCTTGGGAAAATCCTATAAATAGAAGGCATTTTGAGGCATTATTAATCATCCACTCCATATCTTTGAATTGCAGCAAAGCTCTGTCAATTTGCATCCATATCACTCACTTATCATTTGTCATTGCTAATTAGCTTAAATTGCATTGATCATAGTAGATTGTTCATCAAATAGAGCTAGAATTTGATAGAATAGATCTAAATTTGCATATCATATAGCTTAATTCTCATCTTTAGAGTGTCACTAGTGAGGATCATAGCTGAGAGCCTCATTTACCACTTTATTTTAGAGATCCATGAGATGTTGATAGATTAATTGTGCATTTGTTAGATTATTTTGCTCTAATTCTTGTTGTTATTAGTTAATCTTGTAATTTCATGAAGGTGTAAATCACTCACACACAAATGGCGCCCACCGTGGGGCTCTAGGCCTCAAATTTATCATAATTTCCATGTTATTTGCAAAATTTAGGCTAGAATTGTATGATTTTGCTCACGGTTTGCAGGTTACAGGAAAGAAATCACGCCTAACAGTAAAGAAATCACGCCTACAGTAAAGAGATGTCGCTCGCGGTAATTCAGATGTCGCCTGTAGTCTGAACGCTCACGCTTCTTACTAGCAGAATCACGCTTCTGGATAAAGAAATCACGCCTGCGGACATTAGATTATCGCCTGACGCACAAAGATCTGATGCCTTTGGCTATTTGGATGTCTCCTACAAAGAATTAAAAGCCGCGGCCGACGAATTAGTTCACGCCTGGTGTAAAGGGAGTTCACTGCATTTTGCTTTTGATTTGTCGCTCTTATTATTTTAAATGTCACTTTCATTTAATAAGATGTCGCTTATCTGAGTTAGTTTGTCACTTTCGATAAATAATTGATGCGTTCATTTAATTTGATATCGCACATAATTACTTTAATCTCGCTTGAGCCCCTTTTGGTGACGCTCGCGGTTAAAGTAATTACGTCTTTGTTAAATTAGATATCGCCTTTAGCAAAAGAAATGTCGCCTGGTCTAGCATTTAAATTGTATCAGAGTAATTGTTGTTGTTGCCTGTATTAAAGATTTCACGCGTTTGCAAAATTTAATATCGCACTTGACTATTTTAATCTCGCTTGAGCCCCTTTTGGTGACGCTCGCGGTTAAAGTAGTCACGTCTTCATTAAATTTAATCTCGCCTGTAGTCTGGACAATGTCGCCTGACAGTATTTTCACTATTTTGTCAAAATAAAGACTGTATGCTAACTTTACTGTCATTTTTTTTGTCTCAGGTACATGCTCTGTCACAGAAAAGTGCTCAAAATTTTTTTTTTTCTTTTTTGCATGCAAAAAAGAAACAAAAAAGGACGTCCTATTAGAGTATACCTTGCACCTTTTGGATTTAATTTGCAAATATTTGAGTTCAAAATACATCAAGAGCATAATCAATTTGATCATTTTAAGCTTTTTGATTTTGGTTTCCCCTCACTTTGTATGAATTTGTGTTGACTAACTTGTTGGTGGAGGGAACGTTTTGCTAAGGTAAGGGAAGGATTTGGAGAGAAAATGAGAAAATTTACTACTTAAAAATGCGCCTAGCCTTTGCTAGCATCATTTGAGGTATTTTTCTCATCAAGCTTGCACTTCCCTTAAATTGTGGCATTTTCAAAGTTCAAAAACATAGTTTAATCATAAAAGGAAAAAATAAACACTTCAATTCTAAGAACCCCTTTGTCACGGGGTTGAAAAAGAACCAAATTTGATTGTGAGTGTTTGGGATAAGGAAAAAGCAATAGGGATATGCTCTTCACTCTTTGAGTGAATCAAATTCCCAAACTTGCTCTACCAAATCCATTTTTCATGCTTTTCAATGAATATGTTTAAAACTTAGTGGGCTCGCCTCCCGAGATTGCCTTAGAAGGGCCGGTGAGAGGGACAGCCCAAAGTGGGATACACTTGCTTTTGCCGCGAGAATCCGACCCACTATAAAATGAAACGCGTGTATCCTTAATGGGGTGCACGACAAAAGGATTTTAGCTCTTTCGAACTTCCTCTAGTAGTCTTAACAGATTGCGCAAAATCGTGCTTCGGTGCGTGTGGGAAGCCCCTTAACTTGGGGGATGAAAAGCTAAGATCTATTTTGAACGGAAAACTTACTACAAAACAGTAAAAATAGCAAAACTACCTATTAGAGCCATTTAAAAGCCAAATTTGTGCTAGGTAGCTTGCTTGGAAGTCTTTCTTGTGTTCAAACCCATGGAAACATTTGAGAATATACACATTAGAGTGATCTAGGGACATGGTGAACTATTGATGTGTGTGTTGTGATTGTTTTCAACTTTTCAAACAAGAAGTTCCAAAGTACTTGATCAAAATACAATTAAATTTTTAAATCTTAAAAATTGATCAAGACTCGTGACACATTCCAAACCAACCCAATCAGATTGAAATTAAAGAAGGAAGGATTGATCCATAATGATGAACCTATTTGAGGGAATGTCTTACGATCAAATTTTAGAAGCATCCAAAAATACCGAATTGATCAAAGCAATGGAATTAACTTTGAAAAGGTGTAATGAAGCATATTCCCTTTATTTAGCTCAATCAGGAGCTAAGCTTCCACACAATTATGACATGTCAACTTTAAGAAAGGATGAGGAAAAGCAAAAAGATACTTTATCTAAAAGGCGATCATTAAGATCAATGTGTCCTTTTCTTTATAATGATAGGCCATCCATATCTTCATTGTCCTCATATCAGAATGTCCATTGGAATCAAAATGATGAAGTGTCTGAAGAAGAAGTTTTAGAAGCAATTCAAGATCCCAGGTTTATGGAAATAATGAAATTAGTCTTGGAGAAGGATAAAGAAGCATATTTCATGGAGTTAGTTCAAGCAGGAGCTAAGCTTCCTCGTAATTTTGACACATCAACTTTAAGAAAGGATGAAGAAAAGCAAAAAGATACTTTATCTAAAGAGCCATCATTAAGATCAATTTGGCCATTCCTCTATGATGATGGGCCATCCATATCTTCATCCTCCTCACAAAAAGAAGCATTTCAGAGTGATAAACTTATCTTGGATCAAAGGAAATTGCATAATCAACCTATTTGTGATCAAGATAATAAAGAATATGGAGTGAAAAATACCACTCTCAAGCAAGATCTAATTCAAAAACCTCCATATAGCAAGAGTAATCCATTCATCCTTTGTCCATCTCCTAACAAGGTTTCTCCCTGGATGACTTGTACACCTTTCATCCTTCATCCATCTCCCGAACCTCTATCTAGCAAAGACCCTCCCATAGCTAGCATTCCTTTCATTTTTTCTTCATCTCCCAAAGCTCCACAATTATCCAAAATTCCTCAATCAAAGAATGAGCCTAATGATGACACTTTTCCCATTGACTATGTCTACCCTCAAGGGCTACCTCTAAAAGAAACCCAAGCTAACTCACATCTTGCTACAGATTGTTTCCATGCTTCAAAGATCTTAGAACCCAAAGCTTCATGTGCCTCAATGCCTATTATACCTATTCAAGAGGATCCTACACCATTCTTCCAAACATTCCCCACACATATCCAAACATCTACCTTCTCCTTAGAAGTGGCTCCATGTCAAGAAGATAATACAAAAAGAAAAGAAACAAATATTGATAAAGATCAAGATCAAGATTATATACAAACCCCTCCCATATTTGATGAAGGTCCCATATCCCTTGAACCTTGTGATGATCCCCTTGCATCCTTTCATGTCTTCCAAGATGATATCCTTCCATTCCAAGAACAAAGTACCCTTCCAAGTTCCATATTTTCTCCATTTCCCAAGCAAGATCAAGATATCCCTTCCATAACTTCCAATGAGCATATTGAAAATCAAGAGCAAAATACCTTCGCTACACAATTCAAAGATCCTTGTCAAGATCAAAGCATCCCATCATTTCCTTGTCATATTCCTCCATGTTCACCTCAAGAAAACATCATTCTTCCAAATCCCTTGCAAGATAATAAATCCCTTCAAGCTTCAGTTGATCCTATCAAATGTGTTCCTATCAAAGCTACTCATGAGCCTATTGGTATAAAGATAAATCTTAAAGATAAGAACGTTGATGATGGAGCTCCTTCCAAAGATATTGATATCCCTTTCACACCTTATATTCCTCCATTCAAATACAACCACATACCTCCACTATCCTCCAAATCCATTTTGGGTGCCTATGTCCCAAAACAAAAGTCTTCATTCCTTCCATCCATACTAGGTCCATATATTCCCCCATCAACCATTCCTATCATCCCTAGCTATCCATTCACTTACCCTACCATGTATCAAGATCAACAAAGGCACACATACTTGAAGAATGTCCAAACACCAATCCATATGAACCATCCATATTATTCCTATTCATCCACAATTCCTAAGTCTTTTGGAAGCAATGTTAATGTGCAACATAAAAATCATAAATCCAAGAATCCATATGTGCATAAAAATCACAATGTCCCATCTAATCGACATGTGAATGAAAAGAAAAATGAAATATCCAAAAGGCTGCAAAGGTCCATCAAGCAAAAAGAAAAAAATAAAATGTGGGTTCCTAAATCCCTCATTGAAGAAATGCATTCAAAAGCATTCCAAAAGGAAGAAAAATCAAAGAATATGTGGATTCCCAAGTCATTGTTGAAAGACTTGCACACAAAAGAAGAATCAAAATTGACATTCAAGTTTCCAAAGGCTTCCATTCCATCTCCTTCCAAACATCCTTCATCTCCTTACATCCCAAAATTCACTACCTCAAAAAGATCCTTACCTCCGTCATCTATTGTTCCTCCATCATTCCACCACTCTTCAAAGTGTGTGTCAAAGTTGATCTTGCCAACATTTCCATCTTCAACATACCTTCTTCTTATCCTCACATTCATTTTCCAATGCATACTTTCCATACTTCCATCCCTCTTATCAATATCTTTGAGCATCCTAGTCATACCCATGGTTTATTATAGCATATCTTTCAGAGGAGCATTGTCCAAAGATTCTAATGTTGGGAAAATATTGAAAAATACAAAAAAAGAAAAAAATAAAGAAAAAAAGAAAAAAATGAAAAAAGAGAAAAAGTGCCTTGGTGAAAACCTAGCAATAGGCACCTTGGTAGCAAAAATAAAAAGAAATAAATCTAAGGTGAAAACCACTTCTTGTGGCGCCTTAGACAAGTACCATGATGAAAACCTGGCAAACAGGCATCATGCGTAATTCTTCCTTCTTGCACTCTACACTTGGGGGTAAGTTTCATCCATGCCATCTTCCATCTCCCTATCATTTACCTCACTTTCATCCATATTTCCTCTATCACCTTCATCTTGACAAGGTTGAACACATCCATGAGCATTGAGTATCTTGACATCCGTTATCCTTGCCATCAGCTTATGTACTTGCTGCATCCATGTTACCCTATCATGATCTTGCTTATCCCAAATTCACCTTCATTATTCCTTGATAGCTTTTTCATAATCCCAAAACATCCCTTCATAGCCTCCATCACTCCTTTATCCAGATTGTGTTATCTTATCCACATCTTACCCAAATTGACCCTTGGTCTTGATCAAGATGAACTTTTAAAAAAATTGTTATCAAAAACTTCTTGACATGTCCACTCTTTTGGATCACTCCTTTTCATGGCAGCAGATTATTATCCTATACACTATCTAGCCCTACACAATTGACTTTCATGGCTTATCCAAAAACATGCTTCACATTGCTATATCATTTTTTTTCCTTAGCTTGGGTACTCTTGAGGAGATAGTCCTATGGGTCACATTCACATACTTCTTACATCATAGCCTTTCCATCTCTAATCCATCAGCTTGCAAATCCATCATTCATGTCCTATATCTTGCTAGACATTGGGGGCAAACCAATGTGATCTTGTTTGAGAGCTGGTAAAAAGGAAAGCATAAAATACTTTGAGATGCATCTTGCATAAACCGAGCTTCGGTAATATTTTGGAAGTTTGTCCAAGTCCAACATTTTTTTTCTATCCAACTGGGGCATTTGATCTTAATCAGCGGATTTCAGCCAACATGCATGAATTCACATGAAGCAAGGCATTAACTCAAAAGGATTCAATAATACAACATTTAGTCACATCAGAGAGAGAGATCAGAGTTTCAGAAGAGAGAAGAAGATTTTCATGAACCTTTGATGGATATCATTGTTCACTAACCAAGAATTCAATTACCACAACTTGATCCATGAGCCTTCATTGACTTTATTATTTAGGATTAAAAATTGACAAAACACTTTAAAAAGATCAGAATACTTGGAAATACTTTTTGAAAATCATGAAACAATGCAAAACACTTGAAGCTTTCTTTTGATGATCTTTACTTACATTGATTTTATCACATCTTTTTAGCTAATCGATGATGTTTCGACTAGATTGGTAATGATGGAGACATGATATTTTTCTTGCCTTTGAGTGACTGTCTTGAGGGATATCCAACAACTTATGTGAATTCGTCTAACGACATGGTCATCAAAGAATCATTGAGGACTTTCATATAGGGTGGAAGGTTGACCTTTGCTTGTTTATGCAACATTGAATTCGTTGAAACTGGTATTCATACTCTCATAGTTGGTTTATTCGACTAGTGTGGGTTGTACTAGTTCAAAAAGGAGGTTACCAAATGCGATAAAAAGTGGTATTCATATCATCATGTCAGTGGGCAGTGGTGATTGTACTTGCTTTCGGTCCCAAAGTGCTCAATGATGAAAATTTATCCTCAAGGCATTTATTTGCTAAAAGCTAGTGACACTTAGCTGCATTGCATTGCATTGCATTATCATGGAAGGTTAATTGCATTATCATGCTAGATTAATTGCATGTGCATTTGTTTGTAGTATTTTTCCAAGGACAAGGGGGTTCATTCAATTGAAATCTTGATCAATCATAAAATGGGTCATTCAATCAAGAATCAAGGAAAGTCCATAAATCATAAGTGTCCATAATATCAAAGATCCATGAACTTTGTCTAATCAAAGATACAATGTCATCAAAGTGATACATCCAAGTCCTGATCAATAACTGAAATATCATGATACAATATCAACAAACTGAAAGAGCTCCATAATCAATCATCTCAATAACCTATACTCTAGTTGGGTCAAACCCATGACTTAAATTCAAATAGCCAAGAAGCTAAGGTCCGTATATATATATCATTTACAGAAATGTGCCTGTTTCACAAATCAAGAGAATCATATCAGTATTCTATATCAGTGAGTCATCTTACGTCAATCAATCCTATCAAAGTATCAAGCAATCACACCTAGTACCATCGTTCGTGTCTCTGTGTCCTGAGAACGAAGTAGCAGTATCAAATCATATCGGTTTTCACACTGATTGATTTATCCTATCAGAACTATCCTATGAGATTGACAAATCACATTCATTGGTACCATTATCCTGTTATTATAATCACTTGTTTTGCTTAACTACAATAGACCTATCTATCTTGGATATGAAAATTGTGAGTCATGGCATATCATCAATATTTTTCAGAAATCAAAACATATTCCAACTACTTAAAAATCTTTCAAATCAAGGAATCAATATGTTTTATTTCTGAGAGGGCATCAGAGTATCAAATGGGCATCACATCAAAAACATTTATCAGTGGGGCATATCATATCATATCAATATCATATCATATCATATCGTTATCATATCAGGAGGCAAATCAATTGCATATCAGTCATCATATCAAACCTATCAACATATCAGCAATCAATCAACCCAGGACCTTTATCAATTAACCCAGGACCTTTATCATCAAATCAGGACCTATATCATATCAGAGGCATCAGAATCATATCAGCACCATCATCAGAGGCACATCATCATCATCAGGAAGTACATTAATCAGAACGATCAGAGGCATATCAGAACAAGGACCTGAATCAGATCATCATACTAAGGGAATCTTTGAATCGGTGTTCTTCGCACATCGACTCAAAGAGGGGCATTTGTAGACATGGAAAATTGGCAAAGGCTTAAATCGATCAAAAGGTGCATCAAATCATAAAATAATACGAAAAATCGATAAATGGAACAAAGGCAATTCAAATCAAAGGAAAATTCAATTAAATGATTAAATGATTAAATAAGGCTTGAAAAGGGGAAAAACACTAAGAAATTGATTAAATTCGATTAATGACATAGTTGTTGAAATGAAAAATCAAAATGAACCTCTTACCCTTCATGGCTAAATTTAATTACTTTAATTAATTAATAAATATGAAATTCTCTCAACAAAGGAAAAAGGAGACAAAATGGACACAAATCACTCACTTTTGTTGAAATGGTCCAGCCTTTTGAAACCATTTAAATGTTTGTCCCCCAATTTAGAGACAAAGCAAAGCCAATTGACCTTACCCAAGCATAACCATGGTTATCTCACTCTACCCCCTACCCTTGGGAAAATCCTATAAATAGAAGGCATTTTGAGGCATTATTAATCATCCACTCCATATCTTTGAATTGCAGCAAAGCTCTGTCAATTTGCATCCATATCACTCACTTATCATTTGTCATTGCTAATTAGCTTAAATTGCATTGATCATAGTAGATTGTTCATCAAATAGAGCTAGAATTTGATAGAATAGATCTAAATTTGCATATCATATAGCTTAATTCTCATCTTTAGAGTGTCACTAGTGAGGATCATAGCTGAGAGCCTCATTTACCACTTTATTTTAGAGATCCATGAGATGTTGATAGATTAATTGTGCATTTGTTAGATTATTTTGCTCTAATTCTTGTTGTTCTTAGTTAATCTTGTAATTTCATGAAGGTGTAAATCACTCACACACAACTACTTTTAAGTTTTCTAAACTTGATTTGAATTTATATCAATCCATGAATCCAAATTCCAAATTTCTAATTTTTATTTATTTTCAAATTCTCAGGCTTTTGGCGAAAATGTGTCGAGTGCCGACCAGATCAATGCTATTTTTGGTGAAAAAATAAATATAACGTGGTGGCCAATAAAATAATTAATTAACAGGTTGGCGAAATACGTCATAGACCAATAAAACAATTAATTAGCGGGGTGGCGAAATACGTCGTGGACCAATAAAACAATATAAACCATATGGCTATTTCAAATTTTATATGCAATTCATAATTAATATCACTGGCGAATAAGAGACCATTAAAAGAACCACGTCACATTAATTATAGGTGAATATGATGGTCAACAACATCAAACACCAAATTTGATTGGCGATTCCAATTAATATTTAGCGGTCACCGTGTCAAGATTGGGCGAATATTTGCCAACCTATACCTGCGCGATTCGCTAATTTCATGAAACGTATATGCCCAAAATTTGCCAAAAGGTGAATATTCGCCACTACAAATTACACTATGTATATGTGTGTGTGTGTGTGTGTGTCTATATATATATATATATATATATAGACACACACACACACACACACACACACACACACACACACACACATATATATATATATATGTGTGTGTGTGTGTGTGTATGTGTGTATATATATGTATGTATCTATATATGTATATATGTATATGTATATGTGTCATATGACGCTATGAGATATACCTAATCTAGAACTCATGAAAGTCTTTAAAAGAAGCAATGCATTTTTCCTAGAAAGCCTTAATGTTACAACCCACGACAAAGTAAACATAGGTATATAAAAAAAGACACAACATAAAGGTGTTGGTAGCCCCGATTGAATTATCAATTCAAGTTAATGTAATATCCCACAAAAATTGTTTGCAACCAACAATCGAATCTAGAAATCTATCTTTCAAAACATCAAGTTATTCCCTACACTAATTGATCTCAGAACTAGCAATTTCAACACCCAAAGAAAGAAAATCTTATGTACACTTAAAATATTGGTAAATAACAAAAAATTGGTAATGATACAATAATATGCTATTGTATATCAAGAATATATAAGATTTTAATCAAAACACCAATTTGTGTATGAAACAATCCATTTCACATGAAAATATGAACTTTAGCTATGTTATATGTGTATGCACCCAAAAACGGTCGCCTAGACTTTGGGCCCCATTTATTCAATTTATCAATCCTGAATCAATTTTATCAATAATCAATATTTTCAACAATATCAATCTCTTGATCAAGTCTTAATTTCGATCATATATTAGATTTTTATCCTATGGGCTAATCATTTATCCTAAGTCTTTATTTGATTAAAAGGAATATTTCCTCCCCTTTTGATTAAATAAAAAGCCCCCTTTTCTTCTTGTCCTAAGTTGCACAAATAAAGCATTATTCTTATTTTACAAAAAGAAAAAAAAACACTTTTTGTCTCACATGAGGCTCAAAAGTCAACACTTCACTCTCATTGGAGGATACTTGTACACATGGATTGCTCCTCTTTCAACCTCCACCACCGATTAAGACTTTTGCCTCTTAATCTCAATGGTCCATTCCTTTGCATTTCTTATAAAAGGAAAGCTCTCTCCTCCATTTTCATACCATGTTTTTGAATACTAATCTTATGCTGCAGAAATTCTTGAAGACTTTTGGAGCTTTTGAAAATCTTATTGTTCTTAGTCTTTCATTCTTTCATTTTAGCTTCATTTCATAGCTTAGTTTCCTTTGATGTAATAGAGTTAACTCACATAGCTTAATAGGAAGGATTTGTAACACTTGTTCTTTCCATTTCATAGCTTAGTTGCATTGCCTTTTCATTTCCATAGACTAGTTTGCATTGCATTTTCATAGTGATTCTTGAGGATATTGGCACTCTTGCCCCTGTCTTCATTTGAATCTCTCATTGTGTGGTTGACTAGCAAGGTCACAAGCTTGTAGCTCTAGCTGAGAGCAAATACATCATAGTCCCTTGCAACTCCATGCATAGAGAGCTATGAGCCGCTTTGTGAGGCCTCATTTTTGAGCAACCTTGCATGTAATGGTTCATAGAAGTGCACCATTTTAGTGTGTACATTTTTTGCGCCCACCGTGGGGTAGAGTAGATAGGCTTTGCCCTTTACTTTCTTGCATTTTCGTCATTTTTTGGATTATTTTTCAAAAAATTTGTAGATTCTGGTTCTCTGTCTCAGAGTATCGCGTGATACTTCTTAGGTATATCGCACGATATACCTTACTATATGCCTGCGACACTTTGCACCAGAGAAGAATCGCACGGCAGTATTGAGGTATATCGCCTGGTGTCGTGTGAAGTATCGCCCGCCTATTGTGCAGTATATTGCCCAAACTAAGGTATATCACGCGAGTATAGAAAACTATATCGTGCGATACTAGTGAAGTTCAGGGTATATCACCTGATCTGAGAAAGACCTGTAGTTCAAGCTTTATCATCCGAATCTGATCATATTTAGTTTGCTGGTTTGCTTTACTATATTTAGATAGGTCTAACCTACATCTTTAGCTTAGGTAAATCAGTTTCTTGCAATCATTTGTATTTAGATTTTGGATTTTGCTAACATTGTGAGCCTAACTAGTTGTGATTATAGGTGCCTTTTGCTTGAGAAGCTTGCCAAAAATCGCATGTCAAAGAGGGTTACTAACAGTTTTTGCAGGGCTACCCAAAGAGCATAAAAACAAAAACAAAAAATCTTGCTTGTTTATTTGCTTTCCTTTCAAGTGTGGCATTCACTAATTGTATTAGAAATTTTTAAAACCTTGTGAAAGGGATTTTGAGGTGGTAGGAGAAGTATGCTCTTCACCTTTAGGTGAATAAGAAAATCTTGACCCATCTTAAGGTTTTGGAAGCAAGGGAGTAATTGAATCTCTTTTCTTGGTGTGTTTGGGAGAGATTTTTGAGATAGGGGAGTATGCTCTTCACCCTTGTGGTGAACCAAAAACCTTGAACCTCAAGAGTTGATCCACTTTTTGTTTAGTTGTTAGAATCCTTTAGCGGGCCTGCTCTTGAGCAATCAAGAGGAACGACTCAAGTGGGGACAACCTTGTCATCATTTCCCTTGGTGGCAAGTGATTCCAACTCACTATAATCTCAAGGCTATCAAGGACACCAAAAACCTTGGTAGACATAACACTTATCTTCGTTTGATGTGAGTAGCTCATGGGATTGCGACCATGGGGAAAATATTGAACAAGAATGCTTAAGGTACTCTTGAGGCTGCGAGGTCCTAGTCCTTTATGAGGAGCAAGAGGGGTGTTGTGAACGGAAATTCTCATTAAGAACTATTAGATAGAAGCCACCTTGTTTAGCCGCTTATCTTCTTAGTGCAAGGATTGATCCAAGTGGTTTACCCGGATCACCTTAAGATACTTACCATATGTGTCCCTTTGGTTGTGTCATTTGACACTTCCACAATAAAGCCAACATCTTTTGTGGGTAACCACTTGGTGTGAGGCAAGGGGGCATCAAGTTGTGGGCTAAGTTGGTAAGTATTGAGCCTTGACTTTTTAAGATAGACTTGCTTGAATTGTCTTCGGTTGTGTGATGCCAGTATAAACATTCTCACATACAAACGATTGGTAGCATTCATAAGGTGCTTTTTCAATTCTGATATCATAAGTGTTTGCCTTGGCAAGGTTGCTTTCGCCCTTGTTTCAAGTGTTTTGAGACATGTTTGATCCCTCACTATTTGAAAATCTGCCAAAATTTTGCTGATATTGTGACTGAAATCGAAAACATCAACTCTCAGACCAAAAATTTTGACCAAGCAGACCCAAAAATGCAAATTTTACACAGTTTTGGTCAAGAGTTAGGTAATCCTGCAACAGTATCGCGCTCTTCAGAGCAAAGTATCACGCGATACTTCACGGGTCTGAAAAGTATCACCTTCTTTGAGAAGAAATATCGCACGATAGTTCGCCCTTGGCAGACTATCGCTCGACCTACCTGGAGTGTATCACCCTACTATTATAAGGTATATCACCTGGCATAAGGCGAAGTATCACGCGGTTGTAGGTATATCGCCCCAGTAGCCTGGAGTATATCACCTGGGTAATTTCTGCCGTGCTTGTAATTTGGTCAGTTTTAGTTGCTGTTAATCAGGTTAGGTCTTAGAGTAGGCTTCTTGCTCTGACATTTGAGACTTGTCTTGACTCTAAATTTCTAGTTTTGGTCCTCTAGGATAGCATCATCTGATTTACGAAATCACTTTGGAATAATTGTCAAATTAGGTCATTCTTGGTGCCAAGGTTCATCTCTAAGATTGTTAGCTACATTCTTGGAAAATTTTAGTGCTCTTATTGTCCAAATCGCTTTCATTTAAATCTCAATTTCAATCATATTTTGGCCTAGTCCAACCTCCTAGTTCAAAAGTGCAAGGGTAGTCACCCTTTGATTTGAAGCAACTCTTTGACAGTGTTGGTAAAGCCCTTTTTTTATCTTCTCATTTCTCTTTGGACAATAGAGGACTTTGATTATCCTAGTTTGGCGTTGACACTTTGGGAGGTCACCTTATCATTGAGAGTATCTTTCTTTCATGTCAGTTATGACAAGGTACCAAGTCAATCAAGGGAAGTGACCCCCTGTTGCCTTTAGCCAGTTGCCACCCGTCAAGATTTGTCGACAGCATAAGGGAAAATGACCCCTTTTTGATCAATCACCTAAGAGTGAATCTGAGGTTTGTTTTAATCTAGAAGCTAATCCTAGTGAAGTGAGCACCTCTTTTGTACCACTTTCATCAAGTATGGACATGAGTTACACTTTCACCTGACAACAAAGAGAAGCCATGAATCAAACTCTTGAGGATATCTTCCAACGACATAAAAGAGAGTACGGTGGTTCTTCTCATGCTAATCCACCTGGGTCACCTCCCAACAACGTGAGGTATTTTGATGCTCACCAACGAGCTGAGAGACATCATAAGCAAGCTCACTTAGATTCATGGTCACAACACGAGGACCAGAACAACGAATCTAGTGATCACCACATAAACGCAGCTAACGCAATAAGGCATTCGAGACCATCATCCCCACTTAAAGATACCTCTCGATATGCAAATACAAGATTGAGAAGCATTGAGAGGGAGAAGCAAGCCTATTTGGATGAACAAGCTACTAAAAAGGAAAAATTCAGACAACTAGAAGAAGAGGAACGTGCGTTGTTGGACATAAAGAAAAGAGTCGCCCAAGAAGAAGAAGATAGACTCTACGCACAATAACTCCAAAGCTGATTCAATGGGAGGGGAACCAATAGTGGGACCAACTCACCCCCATCTACCCCTTCGCCAAGTCCTAGAAGAAGATCAAGGACACCCTCACGATCCCCAAGTCCTAATGGAAGAAGGGTTTCAAGATATGATCATCATAAGAGACGATCACCTCATAGACATTCAAAGCAACCCTCCCAATGAGCACATCAAGGCTCACAACATGGAGGAAGTTATGCCAAATTTGATCATATGGATTTTATGACTATGCAACAAGAACCATCCTTTCAAGCATATGTAGAACGATATGTGGAACAAAATAAGGATCAATTCCTAGAAAGCCTTATCAACAAAGGTGCTAAAGTTTCATATGATTTTGATGTCCACCAAAAGATTAAGAAACATAATTCTTCAACCAATGAGGTGATCATGCAAATTCAGAAGGACATAGAAAGGATGAGGACTCCTCAGAGCACATTTAATTTGGACTCCATATGTCCCAACCCGATTCACAAAAGTGTGGTGTTGGTTGAGTTCCCTAAGAAAGTTGAGTTTCCAACCTATGACAAGTATGATGGCGTTGGTGACCCTCATGACCATGTTCGACAATTCTACATAATGAGCTTTTCTTTTCATCATGAAGACTCCTACTTGATGAGATTATTTCCGAGGAGTCTCAAAGGCCAAGCCATGGAGTGGTTCACCAACCTTACTCCTCCAGTAAAGTCATTTAAAGAACTCGTCCAAAGATTTGTTCAGCATTTTGCTTATAATCTATCAAGGTCGGTCACAATGCTTGATTTGTGCAAGCTTAAACAAAATCAAGGAGAACCTATTGTCACTTTCCTACAAAGATGGAGACGTTTGTGCTCAAAATATCCCAGGACAATTCCTGAAGAGGAAAGAATAGACATCATTGTGAGTAACTTAGTGCCGAAATTAAGATATGAGGTAAGAAAGATACCATTCAATTCTTTCGATACCATGGTAGAAGTGGCATGTCGCATAGAGGATGTCCTAAAAGAACAAAGAATTTTGGCTAAATCAACTAATAACAACAATGGCCAAAACAAAAACAATCATGGTTATAAGGAAAAAAAGAACTCCTATTGGAACAAGAATAAACAGGTGGTCAATGACGGAGTTGTTGACTCACCACAACCTAAGAATGAAGGAGTTCTTAATCTCTCCAATGTGGTGCAAGCCATGAAGCTGCAAGCGTCCTCAGGACAACAAGAGAATAAATCAAAGTATCAAGGGAAACCCAAGAAGGAAAAGAGACAATTCATCAAACTTAGGGACTCCTGTGCCGACATTTTCAAAACACTAATTGCTCATAATTTGGCGCAACCTCAAGATCCTGCCAAGCACCGCATACCCGATCCTAAACCTCATTGGTGGGATGAGAAAGCCTTTTGTGTCTTCCACAATGGAATTGGACATGATATCAAAAATTGTTTTAGGCTTAAACATCTTGTCCAAGACCTCATTGAAAGTGGGCAATTACAAGTTGATGGTTTAACCACTAATGCGGATCATAAGGCTTTTAAGGAACCCTTGCCCAAATATGAAAAAGGGGAGAATTCTAACAACAAGCATGGCAAAGCTGCTATCAACTATGCCTACACAAATGCTGAAAATGTGATTAACATGCTTGAAGTGGCTGATGATAATATCAACATGATGAACAGGAAAGATCCTTATGGATATAATGTGGATTCAACTCCTATGTCTGATGAAAGACCTATTGTGGTGCTAAGAGGTCCTCACTCACGAAGAATGCCCCAGTCCCTCAATGTTGTCACTAGGGGTCAGGCCCAAGCTCCCATTATTATCAAAGGTCCTAGAACTAGCAAGTCTAAGCAGCCCATGTCCAAGGGTGTTCCTCTTAAATCTGCCATTGGTCCTGATTCCAATTATAATCTTATTGACCAATTACAGCGTACACCCACGCAGATATCTATTTTTGAGCTTTTAGAATTGTCCCCTAAGCACAAGCATGTCCTTGAGGATGCTTTGCGAGCAGCCAGTGTCCCTAACAACTTAGATATTGATCAATTCTAGCATATGGTCAACCATTTGGCTAGCTCTCATTACCTCACCTTCTCAGAAGAAGATGACAAATCCATCAGTCACTCACATAACTTGGCCTTACACATCAAAGTCATGATTCATAAAACCCGTGTCAGGCGTGTATTGATAGATGGGGGTGCGGGGCTCAATATTTGTACCATGAGTTTGTTAAAGGCTCTAGGATATTCTGAAGACGTCATTGACACAAGGAAACAGATCATAATCAGGGCATATGATGAAGCAGAAAGAAGTTCTAAGGGATTGGCCATTTTGCCTATTCACATTGGTCCAGTAGAAAAGGATATCTTATTTCAAATTTTTGATGTTGGACCTTTAGCCTACAACATTTTGCTAGGTAGGCCATGGATTCACGAAATGCAAGCAGTCCCATCAACGTATCACCAGTGTGTTAAGTTTCCCAATAATGGTGTAGAAATTTGCATACTTGGAGATAATGCTTTGTCAGTTAATACCATTTCTGCTGGATCACATGTACCTTTGAATAGGGAAGCTGACAGTCCTAGTAGTTCACTTGAACAATGCAAGTAGAAGTTTAAGACCATAGATCTTGGGATGGGAGATTATAAAATTGATTCTTTTACAAAAATGCCAATCTCTCCTAGGTCTTATGGGAGACCATCACCAAATATGAAACCTTCATCATCAACAATGACCTTATTTGGAAAATTTGTTGAGTCTTCGGTTCCTATTCAGGAAGAGAAAGAGGAAGTTTCCGTAAGGGACTAGATCTATCACGAGGAAAAATACAAACACAACGAGAACTTTGCTCCTTCATCTAAAGCTTATGGGAGAGGGTATACACTGGTTAAGAATATGGGTTATCTAGGATATGGTCCCCTTAGCCATAGGTTGGATGCTAAAGCTGAGCCTCTTGACCATGCCCTTTTTGGATGAAAGAATAAGTCCACAGTTGGCTTAGGTTTTGAAAATAAGAAGAAGAAAGGTGTCCCTGTCCCAGCTGCGACGGACAATGACAGTGATTCAGACTATACACCCGATCTTTCTAATCAACAAGACATGTCTGATGATTGGGTGCCTTACACAAATCTTCTTTCAGGAGATTCAAAAGATTTGATACTTGACGGTCCTACTATCCCAGCTGCGACGGATAGTGACTATATGACTGCTAGATTGATAATGGAAAGTGTTGCTATCCTAGCTGTGACGGATAGTACCAATGCTAGCACTAGAGAAGGGGAAACCTTTCCCAACCTTGAGGCTTCTACATCACGAGGCCCAAATGATGATTCAGACACAGACTCCCATGAGTATGAATGGGACTCACTTTCAGATGCAACAGTTGATTTGGACATGGATGTTGTCCATACTTATAGTACCCAACTCGATGCGGCTAACGAGCTTAGTGTAGGACTAGAGGATTGTACTCCTCAAATTGCCTTAGTGGACGACGCTTCATTTGGTAGGATGAGTCTTAATTCAGGTATCTTAGGAGAAGACTTGATCAATCCCAATTATATGGTCACCAGAGATAACATCTTTGACCTACCCCTTGTTCACTATGACCTAATTGACTAGTCTCAATGCCATCAAGAGCCTATATTCCTCACTTTTCAGAATGATTACAAAATTACCTACTATTTGAATGCTCTTGAACTCATGGCTTCTTCCACCAGTGAACCGACAACCAGTATGACAGAGCCTGATATTAAGTACCTCAGTCTAAAAATAAAAGAAAAAGAAAGAAAGAAAAATAGGTCTGATGGCGAAAACCACTTTGTGGCGGTATCAGAACCAAAAATAGTAAAAAGAGATGACGCATCTCCGGGTGAAAACCTCTTTGAGGCACCTAAGGATGGGGTACTTAATAACTTGCCGAGTTATTTTCAGGATAGATCATCAGTATTGATTGAGCCAACAAAACCAGTTAATTTGAACACAAAAGAAACTCCTCAAATAGTTCATCTTGCTCAGTCTTTATCAATCGAAGAGACCAAGGCATATATACAATTCTTACAAAAGAAGAAAATTAATTTTGCATGGACCTATTCAGACATGCCAAGGCTTGACACAAATCTTATAATGCATCACTTATCCATAGCTCCAGGAGTCAAACCAGTGAAACAAAGACTCAGAAAAATGCATCCACATGTAGCTCTCCTTGTCAAAGCGGAATTAGAAAAACTTTTGAGAGCTGGATTCATCAGAGCCATCGATTATGCAGAATGGATCTCAAACATAGTACCAGTTTCCAAACATGATGGGTCCATTCGTGTATGCACAGATTTTAGAGATTTAAACAAAGCATGCCCAAAGGATGATTTTCCACTTCCAAACATTGACATGATAGTGGACATGACAGCGGGCTATGACATATACTCTCTAATGGATGGTTTCTCAGGATATAATCAAATTAAAATAGCTGCCGAAGACCAAGAGAAAACAATGTTCACATGTGCATGGGGAACCTATTGCTGGAACGTCATGCCATTTGGGTTAAAGAATGCAGGAGAAACCTACCAAAGAGCTATGACCATTATCTTTCATGATATGATGCACAAAAACATGGAAGATTATGTGGATGTTACCCTGGCAAAATCAAGAAAATGGGACACGCACCTCGATGATCTGGAAGTAATTCTAGATCGCATGAAATAGTTTCAAATTAGATTGAATCCAAAGAAGTGCACATTTGGTGTCACCTCAGGCAAACTTTTAGGATTTATAATATCAACAAAAGGTATAGAGGTTGACCCCGAAAAGGTCCTAGCAATTTTAGACATGCCACCTCCAAGAAACATTAGTCAGATGAGAAGTCTTCAAGGATGACTCCGGTCAATTAGGAGGTTTATCTCACAGCTGGTAGATAGAGCACAACCCTTTAATAAGACACTACATAAGGGTGCTTCTTGCATATGGAATGAGGAATGCCAAAAGAGCCTTGATCAAATAAAATAGTATTTGGCTAATCCTCCAGTTTTGATGCCTCCTATTCTAGGGAAGCCTTTGATTCTATACATTTCAGCAACAGAGTCTTCCTTGGGGGCATTGTTGGCTCAATAAGATGATACTGGGAAAGAAAGGGCCATATACTATATCAGCCGTACTCTAGTCTCCTATGAGATCAATTATAATAACATTGAGAAGTTTTGTCTTGCAGTGGTGTTTGCTTCTCAAAAGTTGCGACACTATATGCTTGCTCATACCATACATTTGGTTGCAAAAATTGATCCTCTTAAGTACTTGCTTAGTAAGGCTGCCCTCACGGGTAGACTTGCTAAATGGATGATGGTCTTAACTAAATTTGACATAGAGTACATTGAAAGGAAGGCCATAAAAGGGCAAGCTATTACTGACCAATTAGCTGATTTCCCAATTCAGGATAGTATGCATGTTCAAGTGGAATTCCCAGATGAACACATCTTGTATATGACTACTCGCACTTGGAAAATGTTCTTTGATGGTTCCCACATGCAAAACAGATCAGGTGCTGGAATATTATTTGTTTCTCCACATGGGTACAATATTCCAAAGTCTTACAAACTTTTATTCCCATGTACGAATAATATTGTAGAATATGAAGCTTTAACCAATGGCTTGAGAATGGCTATAGAATGGAACATCACAAAGTTACATGTCTTTGGGGATTCCCAGTTAATCATCAACCAAGTCAATGAGGAGTATCAAACCAAGGATGATAAATTGATACCCTACAAAAAGATGGTTGACTCATTGCAACGTTACTTTACCTTTGTGATGTTTCAACAGATCCCTAGGACAGAGAACAAAGCTACAGATGCCATGGCCACATTAGCTTCACTTCTTCAGTTGGAGACACATGAATCAAGATTTGAATTCCTGGTGGAAGAGCTACACCATCCCATCTTTGACTCGTCTGAAAGCCATGTCATTTGTACCATTGTCACACACGAGTCTTCCCGATATGGTGCTATCTATTCATATCTTCGTGATGGCATCATCCCCAACACATTCAACTGTTCTAAATGTTGAAACCTCATCCGTAACACCTCTCGCCACACCCTTATCTCTGGTGATTTATATAGGAGGGGTTTAGATGAGACGCTCCTTAGGTGCTTGGAAAAGGAGGAATCCAACCAAGCGTTAGTTGACATCCACGAGGGCATTTGTGGTGGACATTCTAATGGTCTTGCCATGGCCCGAAGGTTGCTTCAAGTGGGATATTATTGGCCCACAATGCAGATAGATGCAGTAGCCTTTGCTAAGTCATGTGAAAAATGTCAGAAACATGGAAACCTGATTCATGCTCCAGGTAGGGAGTTGATCCCTTCTTTTTCTCATTGGCCATTTCAGCGCTGGGCCTTTGATCTAGTTGGGCAGATTCATCCCAACTCATCAAGTGGACATAAGTTCGTTATTACTGCCACTGACTACTTCACAAAATGGGTGGAGGCTATGCCACTTTCTGTTGCTTCAGGGAAGACTATCTCTTTGTTCATCTTGAATCATATTATTTGCTGATTTGGAGTGCCTTCTGAGATTATCACTGATAACAGAGGTCAATTCAAGAATAAGGACCTCAAGCATTTATGCAAAAAGTTTAAAATCAAGCAACATTGGTCCTCCATCTATTTTCCACAGGGAAACAGACAGGCAGAAGCCTCTAATAAAACCATTCTTAAAATTCTTCATAGGACAGTGCACAAGAATGGTAGGGATTGGCACTTGCAAATCAATCCCGCACTATGGGCTTACAGAACAAGCATTCACACACCTACAAGAGCCACACCTTTTGCCCTTACCTATGGCACTGAAGCGGTATTACCTTTAGAAGTAGAGATCCCATCACTCAGAGTCTCACTCAAAGGATTGATAACAGATGAGGATTACCGCACCATGAGGTTACAGGAACTAGAACTTCTAGATGAGAAGCGTAAGGCTTCCTTTGATCATATGAGAGTGTATCAGAAGCATATGTCCAAGGCATTCAACAAGAAGGTTCACCCTAGATAATTTCAAATAGGTGATCTTGTTTTGCGAGAGAACCCTAAGAACCAACAGAACAGAGAACAAAAGGGCAAGTTTGAACCTAACTAGCTTGGACCATATGTCATCACAGCTGCTTTTGGTACCTATGCGTATTTACTATCAGATCCCGATGGAGAATAGCTCCCTGATCCCATCAACATTGTGCACCTCAAGAAGTTCTATCCTTGATGCCTGTTTCTGTCTGGGGGCATCCTCTGTACATATTTATGGATCCTAAAAAAATACCAAAAAAATTGATATATGATGCTGAACAAATCCTAAAAAGTATAAAAAGTCCTAAAAAAATACAAAAAAATTCAAAAAATTCAAAAAATAGAAAAAAGTGCCTTGGTGAAAACCTGGAAACAGGTGCCTTGGTAGCAAAAATACAAAAAAAGAAAAAAATCAAAAAATGAAAAAAGATTCCAAGTGGTGAAAACCTGGAACCAAGCGCTACTTGAGGCCTTTGCACCCCTATTTGTTAGCATGCGTCCTCGACACTTAGCCACTTTCCATCATGCCTTGACCTTATTTGACTTGGTTTGGAATTGGTCTTTATTTTTGTCTAGGGGGCATAACTGTTAGCATAGGTTCTTTAGGTGCGTTTGTCTCTTGGGGCATTTCACAACAGGTGTTTTTCAACACTACCCCAAACAGTGTTTTTCAACACTACCCTTGCGTCGAGTGTTTCTTAACACTTATCAGATGTCTTACCCAATAGTCCAAGTGTAATGTGATATTTCTCACTAAGTAGATGTGATACTTAGAGTTTGACTCTATGACCAACACACACACACTTAAACAATCAACTCGTTGAGATATGTTGACTTTATTTTTCTTTGTGTGTTGTCTATGAGAATTTATTTGATGAGTGGTCTCTCCCTCAGAAGTTTTCGATGATGCATAGCTAGAAGACTGAGGGTATGAGAACATGTTTTCTTTCTTTATCTTTTTATGGGTATATTTTGTTGATCCTAACTGTCATGAGCATTTATGCTGGTCTTACTTGACATTATGGATTGACAAGATATTATCCTTGACTATTTTGCGAGTGCATGCTTCTAATTATCTTGACTTTCATGTGTCTTGATACAAGCATAATCTCGCCATATCAAACTTAGGTGATCTCACTGCATTAGTCATCTGGACCTACATGTCTTTGATGCCTAGGTGAGATTTTCACATTTCTATCTGATAAAGATCATATTCATATCCACATAGTTATGCTAGTGTGCATTGTATGATATGATGACACTACCAATAACGCTCGATGATGATAATTAGATGACTATAGGCATTGTGACCTTGCAAGTCAATCACTTTCATAGTAGCTTGCATTTTTAGGGTCATGTTAGTCTAGTTTTGCATCTTGCATATGGAGAGAGTTCTCCTTTTCATCTTACGTGGACCTATGAGCCAACTGCGCTCGCCTTTCCGTCTTCTCGATCATGTCTTTCACTCCTTGTCTTTTTCATCTCGAACCTGTTCCTGTTCATCACAAGGGGTTAATCATATCATCATATCTATATCATAACTATCATTTCTAGAAACATGAGTCTATATCATACACATGAGAATTAAACATACATCTATGAGAAAGAACATACATAAGCATGTACATAAGCATTTTGAGCAAAATGACAAGACAATATACATAAACTGATACATCCATCACAAGAGAGACATAAACACATGATACAATTGAACATCCAGTAATCTCATATATACATCCATGTCATGATACAATATACAATATGGGATCCCATAATCTGGATCACTGTCTCAAGATATGTCTAACCCTAACACCTAAGACTGACTGCCACCCTCGTGTCCTGGTGCTGGTGGAGGTGGTGCTGGATTAGGAACTACATCTGATCTACCTACTACGACAGAGTATGACAGTGCTCTTCGATCCTCTGGGACTACCTAAATGTAGAGGCCATAATAATATGCAGCTCGTGCTGCCTCTCTCTGTCTCTCTGCCAAGACAACCTGTAGCTGCCACTCCCGATGCTCTATCTCTACTCTCTGATCAGTGAGCTGCTGCTCTCTCACTGCCATAGTGATCCTAAGCTGCAATATCTTAGCCTCGAGAGCCTGTATCCTCACTCTCAGATCATCTCCACCCGCCGGCTGCTCCTGCTGTGCCTCTACCTGCCGGTGAGCTGGTCTCGCCTCATCCTCAGGCGTCGCTGATCTCTATCCCGGTGACCATTTCCGGCCACCTGATCTAGATACCTCCCCTCTCTCCATCCTCCTCCCTCTCCCCCTCCCACCATCTCCTCCATCTCCTCCATCCCCTCTGTCTCCCCCGTCATCTCCTCCGTCTCCCCCTATGCTGGTACCTGTGCATCTGGTATTATAAATCGAGGGAATGGCGCCCTCCACCACTCTGCCCTATATGCTGCATTGGCCCCTGCATCTACCACCTTTGGGTGATACTCCCAAGGCTAGCTCCTGATACCCGCTATCTCTGTGATTGCCTGCTGATAGTCTAACATGGGTAGCCACCCATGTCCCTCCTCATCCCTGACCCGGGCGTATGTAGTGGTCTCTGTCGAGACTCACTGCTGCCTCTCAAACTGCCGCCATACCCGAGTGATGCAAAATCTCTTTACCATCTCTGGGTGTCAGCCTACTAATGACCGACTACACAACATGTAGCTCAGCTCCTCATCCGCATCACTCCACCCTTCCACATCCCTGTATGGCCTCCATGTGAAAGATGCCATCTCATCCAAGACCCTCTGATAGTATGTCACATCCCCAGTATGGGCATGTGATATGTACCTTATGTACCTATAGATGTATGGGTATCTCCTCTCCCTCGGCTGAACCCTTGGGTGCATCACCGCCATGTGCTCCCACGCCCACACCTGTGCTAGGATGGCACCGCACGCCCACGATCGGCTGTCCCTATACACGATCTCGTGTAGCTCATGGTACATCTCTGCTAGTATGGCTGGACCCCATGCCATGCGCCGAGGTCTGCCTACCAAGTCCATCAGTAACCTGGCCCATCCGAGCGGGAATCCCTTCTGACTGTGATGAGTCATCAAGATCTGTGAGATGATCGATGCCACAATACATGGCACCGAAAAATCTTTGCCGAACTCCTCTACTAACCGCTCCTAGCTGACATGCTGATCCAGGATAGTCACATCCTGGAACATTTCTTGGATCATCCATTGCCCCTCAGTCACATCCTGATCATAGTATACATGTGCCATCACACGAATCATGTTAGTTTTCATCATATGAAAATATTACACTTACACAATTTAAAAACATGATTATACTTACAGGCTCACCGTGACATGGCACTCGTAGGATCCTGTACACATCCTCTAGCATGATGGATGCCTCGCCTGTGGGAAGATGGAAGGTGTTGTGCTCGCTATGCCATCTCTCAGCCAGTGCAGTCAACAACCCATGGTCAGCTTTGATGTCTGAGAATCTCAGTAAATACCTGAATCCCATAGCCCTAATGTCAGCATTGCCCGTATCATCTAGATCTCAGACACACCTCAGCCCAGTCACTTTCAAACTCTGATGATCAGCGCCAGAAAGACCTCCTGCAAGCCATTAAACCAAGCCAGTTGTTAGAACATATCATGATGGATGCCTAAAAATCAGTCTAACACATTTTTAAACACATAATATTGTCTGGACCCGTGTCATTTTTGCTCAAAATACTTAAAATTTCAAAATTTACCCTTGGGCGATACTATTTTTTTGGAGAAGTATCACGCGATACTTCTCCCTATAGTGGTGCGATATACTTTAGGTCGTGCGATACTTCACTCGGTATCGCGCGATATTTCTCTGAGTATCGTGCGATACTGGTGCCTATACTCGCGCGATACTTTGGGGACCCGCGAAATATCACGCGATGTTTATCCCCAAAGGGCGCGATACTTCTAAAGTATCACACGATATCTCACCTACCTTAAAATTTGAAATTTTAAAAACTTCATAAAATGTGCTTAAAAGGTATTAAATGACTAAAAAATAGTGAGTTTTTCAAAAACATACTGGAGCAGGATAGTGCGGTGGCCGGTTGTGCAACCGGGCGCGCTTGAATCGATGCCTGTGGATGGGAACTCCTGCTTGCTAGGCCATATTCTCTCTCTCAAGCTCTGAAAATTCTCAAATCACTATAAGACAAATAATTTTTGAAAATGACATTTTCACCCCTTTTATAGCATTTTGACTTTTGACCAATTTTCAAAACACCTCATAATTGCGCAAAAATTACACCCCTAGCTAATTTCGACGTCTTGGATCCATTTTTGGACTTGAAATCAAAATTTGAGGTCATCTTGATAGTCAAAATTGCATTTCAATTTTTACTTTCTTCTGTGCAGTTGGTTAAATCTTTTGAGGCCTAATCCTTCGATCTTTGTTGGGGCATCGTCATTTTTTCATTTCCATGTCTTCCAACCTTCTAGTCTTTCATTCATCTTCATTCAATTCACTCCTTTCTCACGTTTGACTGCATCTTTCTCAGTCAAGCTGGGGCATGTTTTAATGGTTAACCTATTAACCTTTACATTCGATTGTGAATTCATTCTGCTTTGATCAAATCTTTATCAATTCGCTGTTTTCCTCTCTCTGATTTTGATTTCGACTCCAAGGGGGCAGTACCTATGGGATTCTCATCCCTGATCATCTTGATGTTCTTGATTCAGACATCTTTTGTGAGCTTTTGCTCAAATTTGAGATCCTTATCTCTTACTTTGAATGTGATCCCGAATCGACCTCATGTTCAAAGGCCTTTATCTATGTTTGTCCGGATGTGATCCTGAATTGACCTCACATCTGAGTAGTCTTGTGATCACAGATCAATCTCACATTTTAATTCTTCTTTGACTACATGTGTTCCCAGATCGATCACACATTAGTCAAAGAGGGGCAAATGTATGCACCCAAAAATGGTCGCCTAGACTTTGGGCCCCATTTATTCAATTTATCAATCCTGAATCAATTTTATCAATAATCAATATTTTCAACAATATCAATCTCTTGATCAAGTCTTAATTTTGATCATATATTGGATTTTTATCCTATGGGCTAATCATTTATCCTAAGTCTTTATTTGATTAAAAGGAATATTTCCTCCCCTTTTGATTAAATAAAAAGCCCCTTTTTTCTTCTTGTCCTAAGTTGCACAAATAAAGCATTATTCCTATTTTACAAAAAGGAAAAAAAGCACTTTTTGTCTCACATGAGGCTCAAAAGTCAACACTTCACTCTCATTGGAGGATACTTGTGCACATGGATTGCTCCTCTTTCAACCTCCACCACCGATTAAGACTTTTGCCTCTTAATCTCAATGGTCCATTCCTTTGCATTTCTTATAAAAGGAAAGCTCTCTCCTCCATTTTCATACCATATTTTTGAATACTAATCTTATGCTGCAGGAATTCTTGAAGACTTTTGGAGCTTTTGAAAATCTTATTGTTCTTAGTCTTTCATTCTTGCATTTTAGCTTCATTTCATAGCTTAGTTTCCTTTGATGTAATAGAGTTAACTCACATAGCTTAATAGGAAGGATTTGTAACACTTGTTCTTTCCATTTCATAGCTTAGTTGCATTGCCTTTTCATTTCCATAGACTAGTTTGCATTGCATTTTCATAGTGATTCTTGAGGATATTGGCACTCTTGCCCTTGTCTTCATTTGAATCTCTCATTGTGTGGTTGACTAGCAAGGTCACAAGCTTGTAGCTCTAGCTGAGAGCAAATATATCATAGTCCCTTGCAACTCCATGCATAGAGAGCTATGAGCCGCTTTGTGAGGCCTCATTCTTGAGCAATCTTGCATGTAATGGTTCATAGAAGTATACCATTTTAGTGTGTACAATATGAATCTAATTTTTATATAAAAATATATTGCTATAATGAATAAAAAACAACATCAAAAATAATAATTTCAGATCTAATGCATAAACAAAAAAATTACACAAATCGGGTGAAATACATATCGAGTATTTGAACAATGTATTGTCACACTTTTCCCATAAATAAAAAATGGAATTTGTAGCAAATAGAAGTTATATATAATTTTAGAACAACAAAAAAGTATCCACACAATAATAATAACACCTACAACTAACTAGAAAGACAACTTGTGAATCTGAACTTGCACAATAAATCTAAACTCGCATACAACATGCCACATTAAAACTACTTGAACTGCATCAATATTTGAAGCTCCATTACACTCCTTAGATGTTAGTTCCCTCTTGAATCAAAGAGATTTCATCTTTTAATGTATGTAACCCATGGATTTTGTCTACAAGTCACAACCTTTTATGAGCTTTTGTTCACAAAAGAAATTATAGAACATAAATGCTAATACAATGAATTGAATAAAATAGCAAAATTATTCCCCTACAAGATGTGATTATAAAATTTAAAATGTTTAAACCCCAACATTCCATTTCGAGGGGAACATATTAAATAAAATATATTTTAAATCCTCACTCAACTTACATGTTAATTGATACATCACTTACAATTGTCGGTTGTATGCACAATCTATCATAACTCTTTGTCATAGTTTGTCATAAATCATTTTAAAATAGCTCCCAAAAGTTACAAAAGCATCTTATCCATAATCTATGACCCCCTCTTATGTCAATAAATATAATATTTAATATGTAATTATTTCTAATTAAATATTATGTCCATGATTACTGAAAATGTATTTAAATATTTTATCTTATTAAATATATTAGTCCATAGAAAAATAGAAATGGACAATATTTAATTAAAATAAAATTTATGTGAAGAGGATGTGAAAATTCCTGCCTTCCCAAGTTTTCTTGTCCTCAAACAATATAAATTAGGATTATTAGCTTTGTGTCGATGTGTTGAGTCATACTACATTGTATATAACATCTAGATCTTGTACTAGTTAAATGATGCAACTTTGTCCAAAGAATATTGCAAAATCTAATCTCTACATCATCCATAACATTCTTGTACGAGACATGTAATTTAACCACCTCTTTGAAGAAAAACTTTCTCATGTAAAAATACATATCAAAGAAATGTGTAATACTCACAAAATCATAAGTATAATTCTAAAGCTTGATCTATGATGCAATGATCAAACTTTTCCATTCTTAACTTGAATCAAGTAATGAAGATAACCAACTTATTGTGTATTCTTTTTTTTGTAGACGAATGATTCCTTCTCTTTGATTCTAAGGTTGATCTATATTATCTTAAAGAGCTTATGTAAACTCTACAATTGCAGTTTTATTCAACTTCCTAACATTATGGTAAATCTTAGAGCAGTAGATTTGAGTTGAATGAAATTGTTGTATCAATACTCAAAGTATAAGCAATTTATACATGCTACCTATTGTCTTGTCTCAAACCCTCTTCCATCATTAAATTCCTTTTTTGAACTTGTTTCCTTGACTATGTATACGCACTAGCACAAAACAATCTTAACCAAAAAATCTTAAAATTATTTATAATGATATAAATCTATTTTTCATAGCATAATAGATAGTTATAATAGCCAATACATCTTCCACAATAGCAGGTAAACAATCTAAAAAAGCTACTAGCTTCACCCCCATAATGTTGATATGCGCATTACTTAAATGCATACTAATAGACCCAAAGATGTTAATTTTAGCTTTATGGAATGATCTAGAATAGTGGGAGTATAGTAGAAAAAAATAATTAGTGCCAAATAAATAGAAACATTCCCATCACAAAATTTTGAATATCAAGTTTGGAAACAACTCATTTTGATGAAAGATGTTGTACTCCATGAGACCATCCACTAGCACATGTTTTTCATCCTTCACAATTTCATCTAAAATATTAGTGGCAAATATAACATTAAAATAATCTACATGGTGGGAAATCTCCAATCCCTATGAATGGTGAGAAAATATCAAGAAAAAAATTATTCTAAAAAATACACTAACAACCGAATTTCCTATTTCTCATTTATGTGACTCATCACTCCAACCATATTGAACCAAGAAAGACTTCAAACCCATCTAATCTATTTCACCATATATCTACTTGATGCAAGAGCATCTTGGGTTCTTAGCAATCTTGTATCACCAAAAACAAGTTAGAGTTGTTAGTTTTACTCGGTAGCTTCTATCGGGCTCTCGGTGATGTATTCATGTTTCCACTGATGGGGCTCGATTGCTACTCAGTTCCTTTGTTCACTGAGTTGGCTCAGTTGGTTCACCAAGCTAATTTCTTGTTACAAGGTAATCTTTCTCACCGAGTGGTTTATTTTAGATTTATGTTGAGGTCGACTCGTGCATTTAATTTTGGTCATAGAATTAATGGTTACATCAATCATTGGGAAGTGTGTGGACCTAGATCTGGTCGTTTCCTTCTCCATTGATGGATCTGAAGGCTGGCTTGTTTCAGTAGCCTCTTGTATAAATAAAGAAGTATGTTGTAGTTTTAGGCGTCAGTTTGAGAGATAGGAGATAGGATTTGAAATTTGAATCCTCACATGTATAAGGACTATTGTAATTGAACTTTGAATGTATCTGGTCGTAACTGGGAAGGCCTTATAGCCTGACATGTATGAATTTATTGATGAATATTATATGATGTCTATGAATTCTCTCTCTCCCTGCTTCTATTTGCTTCTATGTGTTTGATTATGCAAGGAGGTTGGTGATTTGGGTGTGCCTTTGGCCCCTCATCTTGTTCCCTCTTGCATCAGGTGGTATAAGAGTGAGGTTAGATCTTGATCTAGATTTTCTAATCTAGGTCTTGGTCAAGGGTTCTTTCTTGTAATCCCTAGTTGGTATTTGTTGTAGGGTGGTAGATTGTGATCTGACCTACAATTACATAGGGTTTCAAGATGGTTCGTGGGAGGCGAGATGTAGATCCAAAATTGGCAGACATACTTGGACAAATTGTTGCTAGGTTAGAAGCTGTGGAGACAACCTAGTGCCGAGGAAGACATCTTGAGGATGTTAGTGATGAAGAAGTCGAAGATGAACAAGGTGAAGCATAACCTGCACCTATGATGGATCAAGGTGAAGAAATACTTTTGAAGGCATTGACAAACTTGAAGTATACACCACATTTCAATCCTCTCGAATACAGTGGAAGGTTGGATTCAGATGAGTTGATGGATTCGATAACCAAGATGGATAAGCATTTTGAATATGAAAATGTTCCTGAGGAAAAGAAGGTGAAAATTGCAAGTACAAAATTGAAAATTCATGCATCCTTATGGTGGGAGCATCTACAATTGGACAAAAAAAGGAAAGGCAAAGACAAAATTAAGGTATGGAATAAGATGGTGAATAAGTTGAAAGGTAAGTTTCTACCATGTGATTATCAGATTAACCTAGTTAGGAGAATGCAAAGTTTGAGGCAAAAAGATAGCTTGGTAAAAGACTACACTAAGGAATTCTATAGACTAGACATCAGATCTAGACATATTGAGGATGAGGTGGAAAGAATTGCTAGAAACCTGAATGGGTTAAGAATTTATATTAAAGAGGAAATTAGTTTGATCAAGTTGGAAATTATTGAAGAAGCTTATCAGATTGCCCTGAAAGCTGAGGAGAAATTGAACAAAAGACATGAACAAAGACAAAGAGGAAGAGGTGGTAGATTCCCTAGAGGAAGAGGTAGATCTTATGGTAAAAATAATGGATCTAATCAAGATAAAATAAATCAGGATAAAGGCAAGACCGAGTGGAAAGGTGAAATTTCTTCTAGAGGAAGAAGCAGTAACTACCGAGGTGGCTATAAAAGAGGTGGATTCTGAGGAACTTGTTATAATTGTGGAGGACATAGGTCATTTGAATGTACATATGCAAGCAAGAAGGTCAGTAATAGTAGAAATGCTTTGGTGCAAGAAGACTCACCGAATGAACCAGAGAAGGAAAAGAGCATGATGGTCAGAAGAGCATTATGGAGTGAAAGTAATAAGGAAGATTTGGTAAGGAAAAGTTTGTTCAAAACCATATGCAGAGTTGTTGATAAAGTGTGGAATGTAATCATTGACATTGGAATCTCAGAGAATTTGGCATCTGAGGAAATGGCTACAAATTTGCAGTTGGAAAGGTTGAAACACCCGAAGCCTTATCAAATTTCATGGATCAAGGATGAGCATACACTATTGGTAAGTGAACAATGTTATGTAAATTTGAAAATTGGTAAGTACTATGACAAAGTATCGTGTGATATCATGCCTATGGATTGTTGTCATATTTTTTTGGGTAGACCTTGGCAATATGATAGACATGCTATATATGATGGAAGATTTCATAAATATACTATTTGGGATGATGGGAGAAGACAAACCATGTTACCTTTGATTGAAGAATCTGTTGGTAATGTTTGTACATCTATGAAAGTTTGTTTGATGGAAGGAAGAAATTTTGTTAAGGATTTAAAGAAGAATGATGTATGTTTTGTTGTGATTCCTAACAAACCAAGTGAGAATACAATGGATAGTGTCCTTGAAGAGGTTGATAAGATACTCACCGAGTATAGAGAGATCATTTATGATAATGTACCTAATGATTTACCACCGAAAAGAAGCATTGATCATTGTATGGATCTAATTCCTTGAGCTAGTTTACTAAATAAGGCACCACATCAGTTAACACCTACCAAGAATGAGGAACTTAATTGACAAATCCAAGAATTGTTGCAGAAAGGTTTGATCTAAGAAAGTTTGAGTCCATGTGCAATACCAGCTATATTGGCACATAAGAAGAATGGAGAATGGTGAATGTGTACTGATTTCAGAGCAATCAACAAGATAACAGTGAAATATCGATTTCCTATATCAAGAATGGATGATATAATGGATAGCTTGAGTGGAGCAAAGTATTTTACCAAAATTGATTTGAAAAGTGGCTATCATCAGATCAAAATTAGAGAAGGTGATGAGTGGAAGACTACTTTCAAGACAACAGAAGGTTTGTCTGAGTGGTTGGTTATGCCTTTTGGTTTAACTAATGCATCGAGTACTTTTATGAGATTGATGAATGAGGTTTTGAAGAAATTATTGGGTAAATTTGCGATTGTATACCTAGATGACATTTTGATATTCAATAAGACCAGAGAAGAACTTTTGTTGCACATTAAGCAAGTATTGCAGAGATTGAAAGAAGAAAAGTTGCTGAATAATTTGAAAAAAGTGTTCCTTCATGAAAGAAGAGATTGTATATTTGGAATTTGTGATTTCAACTGATGGTTTAAAAATGGATCCTGAGAAGGTTGAAGCTATTTTGAATTGGCCTACACCTGAAAATGCTAGTGAGGTAAGATCATTTCATGGTTTAGCAAGTTTTTACCGAAAGATCATCAGAAATTTTAGTTCAATTTGCAATGTTATGACTAAGACTATGAAATGAGATAAAAGAGAATTCAATTGAACACATGGAGATGATAAAATTTTTGAGGCTTTAAAGCAGAAGGTGGTTGAATTGCCTGTGTTAGTTTTACCTGATTTCAATAAGGTATTTCAAGTTGAATGTGATGCAAGTGGTAGTGCAATAGGAGTTGTGTTGAGTCAAGAAGGTAAACCTATTGCTTTCTTTAGTGAGAAATTGAATGATACGGAAAGGAAATATTTTGTGTATGATCAAGAGTTCTATGCTATTTTTCAAGCCCTAAAGAAATGGATACATTATTTAATACTGAGTGAATTTGTGTTGTATACTGATCATAAGGCTTTACAATATTTGGGTAGTCAAAATAAGTTGAATCAAAGACATATGAAATGGGTTGAATATCTATAGAGTTATACATTTGTGATAAAACATAAGAGTGGAGTCACTAATTGAGTTGATGATGCATTGAGTAGAAGAAGATATTTGATGATTGAAATGAGAATTGAGGTTCTTGGTTTTGATGACATGAAAGATTTGTATGAAACTAACCCTAATTTTTTTGAGCCATAGAGAAAGTGCAGAGCACCTATTCAAGATCAACCAAGTACTAAAGGGGAAGACTATTTCATTCAAGATGGTATGTTGTTTAAAGGTATCTAGTTGTGTATACTGAGAGGATCAATGCTTGAACTAATTTGATAAAGGAGAAACATAGTAGTGGTTTGGCTGGACATTTTGGCATGGACAAAACATTGAATTTTCTTAAGGAGAGATACTTTTGGCCACAATTGTATAAAGATGTTCATAAATTTGTGAGAATTTGTGGAGTTTATCAAGTTACAAAGGGAGTAAGTCAGAATACTGGATTGTATACACCAATTTCTATTCTTGAGAAACCTTGGATTGATATCAGTATGGATTTTGTTCTTGGCCTACCGAGGACAACAAGAAGTAATGATTCTATATTTATTGTTGGAATAGATTTCTAAAATGGAATATTTTATACCCAGTAGAAAAAAATCAGATGCAGTGCATATAGAAGATCTTTTCTTTAAGGAAATTGTTAGATTGCATGGATTATCAAGGAGTCTCATCTCTGACCGAGACAGTAAGTTTGCTGGATACTTTTGGAAGACTCTATGGAAAAAGTTGGGTATCGAGTTGAGGTATAGTTCTACATTTCACCCATAGACTAATGGATAGACAATGGTTGTAAATAGAAGTTTAGGTAATCTGTTGAGATGCTTAGTTGGAGATAAACCAAATAATTGGGATTCTAAGTTGGCACGAGAAGAATTTGTATACAATAAATTAGTGAATAGATGTACTAGGAAAACACCTTTTGAGATTGTTAATGGCATACAATCGAGAGGTATATTAGATTTGAAGAACATTGCTGGTAAAGAAAAGAGAAGTGTGAAAGGAGAAGAATTTGCTTAGTTCATGAAGACATTGCACGAGGAAGTGAAACTTAAGTTGGAACATAGTAATAAAAAATACAATAACATAAAAGATAGATCAAGAAGACACAAGATTTTTATGGTTGGGGATGAAGTTATGGTTCATTTGAAGAAAGGAAGATTTCCTATTGGAACCTATAGAAAATTGAAAATGAAGAAATTTGGTCCCTGCAAGATATTGAGGAAGTTTGACAGTGGAAATGCTTATGAGATTGAGTTACCTAAGGACATAGATATATCACCTATATTTAACATTGTAGATTTGTATGAGTATCATGAACCTGATGAGGAAATGACAGTACCGAATGATTATCCTAAGAAACAGACAAAAGAAGTTGAGCAGATTTTAGAACAAAGAGTTGGTAGAAGCACCATAGGAAAATAGTACATGGAATATCGGGTAAAGTGGAAGAACAGACCAATTGAAGATAGATTATGGTTTACTCAATCTGAGTTGGATTCATCTTAGGTTGTACCTATTGCATGATTCAGAGAATCATCTCAAAACAACTCCAAGTGTCTGATGTAGGAGCATCTTAGGTTCTTAGTAATCTTGTATCACCAAAAACAAGTTAGAGTTTTTAGTTGTGCTCGGTGGCTACTTTTGGGCTCTCGATGATGTATTCATGTTTCTATTGATGGGGCTCGGTTGCTACTCGGTTCCTTCATTCACCGAGCTAATTTCCTATTGCTCAATAATCACTCGTCGAGTGGTTTATTTTAGATTTTTGTTGAGGCCAACTTGTGCATTTAATTTTGGTCATGGAATTAATGGTTACATTGATCATTGGGAAAAGTGTGGACCTAGATCTAGTCATTTCCTTCTCTAATGATGGTTCTAAAGGCTAACTTGTTTCGATAGCCTCTTGTATAAATAAAGAAGTATGTTGTAGTTTTAGGCATCAATTTGAGAGATAGGAGATAGGATCTAAAAGTTGAATCCTTGCATGTATGAGGACTATTGTAATTGAACTCTGAATGTATTTGGCCGTAACTAGGAAGGCTTCACAGCTTGACATGTATGAAGTTATTGATGAATATTATATGAATTCTCTGCATTCTCTCTCTCCCTGCTTCTGTTTGCTTCTGTGTGTTCGATTCTGCAAGGAGGTTGGTGATTTGGGTGTGCCTTTGGCCCTTCATCCTATTTCCTCTTGCATCATTACTATAAATTGAATAAAGTCTAAACCCTTTCAAATTCTATATAGGATAGAAAACATCTCATCACACCTAGAGATGATCTGTTTTGACTATATTTATATTGCATGCTCTCATTTTTCATTGGTTTTCATCTAAACTTCTTTTATACAACCATCATGTATTTTTTTAGAACAAATGACTTGACTCAATTATGTGATATCAATACCCCATATATATTGAAAAAAAAATGATGGTGGAATGCACTAAAAGTTTTTATGACTAAATTCTTACTCTAGAGAATCGCTTCAAAAACAAACTAAATAATATAAAATCTATTACTGAAAGTTTAAATTGTTTTATTACCATAGTCAAATAAGAATTGGTATTATTTGGTTCATTGTATTTGACTCATAAGCTACAAACATTGAACCATGTTCAAACTATTTTTCTTACGCTTGTGTATGATAACTTTGGATTCTCCTCCATAAGTTGTTAATCTAAAAAATTCATCATGATGAAATCAAACATTAATATCTACTAAGGCATATTTTTCATGTGCATGTTTCTCAAAAAGGTCATCTTGGAACTCCTCTTCATAAAGATGTAATGCAATAATTGATAGTAATAAATACTTAATGTGACCGATGTAACCACTAAAAATAACTTGTGCACATGTTCCTTGCAAAAAATAAATCTGATGTTAGCTATTTGTCAACTCCATATTTGAAAAATTATGAGTGATAATGGCATGCTTATGACACCTAGCAAAATTTAAGGTGCGTTGAAAACCTCTATAATAAATAGAAAAAGTCATTTCATAAAACTTTGACCTTCTTTCTCTCAATTTGAATGGATCCCCACATCTACATTAATAAAGCCCAATTAGCTTCTCCTAGAACACCACATTCTACCACAAATGGGTGTAATAAACTTGAAATGGGAAATATAAGACATGAGTTAGTTACCTCTAGAGGCTCATAAATTGTATTCTCCTACAAGTTTGAAGTACCATTGATATAAACCAATTATGAAAGTATTTGTAACATGAAAAACATAAGGAGATTCTCTTGTAGCTAGAGTATTATCTAGTTCTTGGTTGATAAAAGAATCAATCATTTTAACTTATAATCCATCAATTACTATATCTAGAATGCCCTTTGAAGTTCCCAACCATGCTAAGGATTTGCACATAGATCCTTAATATAAAAATGTTTACATGAAGTTCTCAAAAAATTTATTTATCTTTTGTATGTTGTGAAAAATGAAACAATCATGTGGAACATTATCCCTTGTAAGAAATATTCCTTAAATCCAAGCATAACAACATTGTATGCAACTTGATAAAAAAAAAAAGGTCTTTCTATGCTCAATCATTAAAAAAAAAATAGAACATCAAAATCATATATATTCAACACCACCTTCCAACCTTATGCCTTTTATTTTGACTATTTCATTTTTCCACCATCTAAAACTTTTCCTTGAAATGAAAAACTTGACTTCAAGGAACTATCTATAAATATGAAGCATTGATGGAACCTCATAACACCATTAGCATGCAGAAAATATTCTATATTATTCCTCATTAACTATTTTTAATATGTATATAAGAGATAGGGAATTCAATAGAATATCACAATTTCTACTTTTTCTATTTTTTGAAGAATCAATCAGGTCTTATATGGAAAACCAATCTTGATTTTGAATCAATGAATATTTTTCCTCTGTTACAAGTTATATCATTCACCTCATTGTCTTGGTTAGAGTTCTTCCCATAACGGAAAGAAATTTCTAATGAAATGGGAGATGACAAATATGAAATATTTTTGTACCTTAGGTTGCAAACAAAATGCTCAACCTCTTTTGACAAAAGAGGATACATTGATAAATCCTCAACAACACCATCTTTGTAACTCAAAAATTCCAACTTAGCAAAAACCAAAATATTCTCCTCAAATTCATACTCGTTAATCAATCACTCACTATTAATTGTAAGTTGGGCAAAATGGGTTGACGAAAATGAAAAAAGGCAAAAACAAACAAGGATTTCATCATGAATAAGATATATAATGGACAAAGGGCTAAAAGTTTGTAGGTAATATATTGGAGAAATTCTATGCAAAATGATAGGGGTTGGGCTCCCCCCACCATAAAAATAGATGGAATCTGGATAGCAACTGGTTCAAATCAAGAAATCTAGAAGGGTTGAGAGGAGATCGATTGAATTGAACAAGAGGGAAGAGGAACTAGGGGATTCCAAAATATGGATGATTCTAATCACTTCAAAAATTCCTAATTTCACTTCTGGCGCCAATCATTTAATGTTGGGTGAGAGTATCCCTAATTCTCCCCCCTTTTATTTTTAGTCAAATCCAAAGGCTCAATTATACTCCTCAAGCAACAATAGGTTCCATCCCTTGGGAAAGGATGTGGGGGGTTTCATAAAACTGACCCCTTTTGTTAAAACTCATAGTAAGACTCACTTTTGACAAAACCGTATACCTAGGGCAAGCATTGTGGCTCCCCTTCGTAACCAACCCTTGAATACAAATATGGGCCATCGATAAAATGATAAGATCAGGAAAATTCAATACCCCAAATCTATCCATCTTGAAAAGGATCCCTCCGCCACCTCCAATTGAGCACAAATTAAGCCCTAAGAAAACCCCACATTCTACGAATACAAAGGAAATAGTTACTTTGGATATCAAGAATAATCTCATCGATGATATGTGGTATCACTACAAAACTTAAGGCTTATTTTCTAGATGGTGCAAACATGGGATCCATGGGGAAGATGTAGCAGAATGGTTTCAAGAAACCTATAGGGGCCAGGTAGGTATCTTTGTCTTGTTGGAGGAATTTTCAATATTGATTGTTATAGCATTAAGTTAAAAAAAACAAGTTCTTATATGGTATAAATCCCTGCTACAAAGGGCATAATTTTATATTTATTGAATGGCGACCTGATTTTAATCCTAGTAATCTTGAATCATTTAAAGTTAATAGATGGATAAAACTATCCAGTCTTCCAATTGAATTGATGGATAATGAAATCATCAAGAATATGGGCAATCAACTATGATAATTTATAGGGTTTGAAGAAGATTTCTTATCTTATTTTGATGTTGTTATCTTAGTAAAGCTGGATATAAATTTTAAATCACTTAAACTTATTAATTTAAGGACTAATAATGGAATATATAACACTAGGCATGTATTCTATCAAGGCCATGTTTATAATAAAATAATAAAAGGAATCTATAAATGTTCCTCATCATAAGAAAAACCCTTTAATAGTATCGTGAGTTAACATTAGATTTAATGAGTATAAGGGAGGATTTATTATTGAAGACTATAATGATCTCCCCTCCACAACCTTGCATCAAAAATCTATTCTGGACAAGCCAATTCATATCCAATCCCCGAGTATGGCATCACCTATGCCAAAGGGAAGTACCAAATCACATAACTGTACCAAAGGAAATTGAAAATATCACATCATCAACCCCCCTCTACATAGAATGTCAAGAATTCCTACTCATGAAGAATTTGACGGACTCTTATTATAAGCACATAAGAATTATGAATTTAGGACCAACCCTGAAGAGATGGCCAAGGATGGTGAAAGGATGGAGTTAGAGGAAGGGGAGGTGGTTATCAATGATGATAACTATCCAAGATTTATGGAGGATGAGGAGGTTTTAGTACCTGAGAAATAAGGGACCCAAAAAGATGTGAAGAAGAGAGTGGTAAGGGGAACCTTTTAATCTCTAAGAGGTTGAAAGAAATCCAGAATGAGACATGGATTAGCCCAAATAAACACAAGGAAGAAACATAAAATAATAGTAATACTAATGTAGAAGAGATTTGCAATGAGGTTCTAGATAAGGTCATTGAGGGAATAGTTGAAGACATGATAGATAAGGAAGAAATTGTGAGGGAAAGGGAACAACTTATATCCAAGATAATAGAATTGGAAGAGATTGTTGGCATTTCATTAAGCTGATGTGAGTTTTGATCATATGATTATATTGTGGTGTTGTCATTACTAGCAACATGATCTATTGAAGGCATGAGATCAATTTTAATGATGGTGTTGAAGGATTAAATTGAAGAATCAACTAAGTGTTCAGTCAACTAGAAATAAGACAATATGCAAGGTACATGTGACCGGATTTGGATTTTGAGATCGAGTTAAGATGTGTGGTTGGGTAGATATCATCTATAGAGGCATACTTAACTATATATGTGACCACATCATTTAGATTGAAGAATACAATGAGTTATTGAGGATTGAAGTGACATTGGCAGTAAGAATAGGAGACAAACAAATTGAATTTGGCTAGATCAACCAACTAGTCAATTTAGACTTAGTAAATGTTTTGTTTATGACTTGGTTAATGTTGTGTTGACTCTATTGATTTGACCAATGCATTTGGCATGATTAGATTAGATTTTTATGTTGGTGGGTAAAACATTTTCTAGCAAAAGGTCGACTTGGAAAAAGTGTTTTATAAAAGAAGGTTGAAATCGAGTTTTAGGGTTGATGTGATGATGCAATAGGTGGTTATGATCATGTAAAGCTAAAGAAAGGAGATTTGGATGTTTAGGTGGTGTTGTGATCAAATTTGAAGCAGATATGTCAGATAGGAAGTGTCATAATCAGATCATTCATTCTCGGGTCTATCTCAAGGCAAGTCCTAACAGGTTTACAAGTAAAGTCATTTAACAAGGTCACTCCTAATAGAGTGAGAAATATCTCTAATAGGATATAAATTATAAATCCTCTAACAAGGTGATTCTTAGAAGGAGTTTGAAATCCCTTGCCTCGGTTGTCTTTAACATGACTTTTGTAGCTTCTAACAAGGCTATAAATACTCTTAACTGGGTATAACCTCAAAATGGTTTTGTAATTGCTCCTAATAGGGAAGATTTCAATGGTGCACTGGTGAAATTTATGGGCATCACTCCCACATGTGATTTTCTACCTCTAAGAAGAGTTTCTACAAGAAAAAGCTTGTGTCTTGAGTTCATTGTGTGTGCATATTTTATCTACTATGCTTCTATGTTATATTATCATTTGCATATTGGATCTTGTGGAAGATTATTGTTAAAAATTTTAGACTTGTGGATGCACTAATTCCCCCCCCCCTCACAGTGCCTTTTAATACTAAAAAATTGTATCAAAGCATTGGTTCCCTTAAAAAGCCTAACGGCTCAGGAAGGATCCCTAAGGCAAAAATAGAGGGTTTGAGATACAAGAAGCAACTTGATGAAGTTGAAAGGGTTATCAAAGAGTTGAAAGATCTGTTGAAGAAATCAATAGCCAAACTAAAAGATATTTATGAACAATTAAATGAGAGTTAAGACTACATTGAGAAATTGTCTAAACACAGTGGATATGAGGAATCTAAAGCAGCCCTAGAAGCCATGGCTATGGAGAATGAACAATTGCACAAAGACAAGAAAAACCTTAAGAGAGAGATTGAATCCCAATCAATCAGAATGTGTGAAGAGTTGGAAGCAAGGAGATCTATAGATAATGCAACTAAAATTGTATAAGATTCCCTACGGGCCAAGGATGAAGCACTAAAAGTTGTAGAGGATGAACTTTTCAAGTCAAGACAAGAAGGTGGCACATTGCATGAATATCTACATGATATAGATGAAGAAAATGAAAAATCCCTAAGGGAGAAGGAGAATATAAGAAATTAAAATGAGAAATTAAGAGGAGAATTGAAGACTGGTAATGATCTACTGAAGAAATTCAATGAAAGTATTGCAAAACTTGATGAGCAATTCAGAAATCAAAGAAGAAGTAAAGAGACCACAGACCTAGGATATACCGGTTATACTACTTGTGAAGTTGGTGAATCTTCTGGAACAAAGAAGATCAAGCAAGATGGAAATTCTCCACTGAAGGGAACACAAATAAATTCTAGTAATAAAGCTTACGAGCATGTATGTTTCAATTGTCATAAGGTGGGTCATACTATAAATGTATGTAGAAGTAGGTCTACAAATAGAGCTAGCACTTTTTATGGATATTAATAGAACTGCAATAAGTATGGACATACTGCTCATGATTGTAGATCTAGATCTAGTATCTTTGATGGTCACTATTACAACTACAACAAATATGGTCACAAAGATGATGAGTGCGGGTCAAGAGTGAACAATCAAAGGTTATCTGTGAATCGAGAAAGACCTTACCAAAGGGAGAGACAATTAAATGTCACATTCTCAATCAGTGGTAACTATGGACACATGGCTATGAATTATAGAATGAGGTGTGTAAGAGGTAATATTGGACCATGGAGATCAATTGGTATGGCATGTTTTCATTGTCACAAGATTGGACATCTAGCAATGAACTGCAGGTTAAGGAACTCATTAGTAAACCAATCAAGCAATTGGAAAGGAAATTAGATTGTGAATGTAGAAGAGACTAGGAAAGAGATGAGCAAGACTTGGAAGAAGAAGGAAGACAATAATACATCAAAGGGATCCACATCTCCATCGGGTGTGGAGAATTCTTCATCAAACTAAACCTTCATGTGGCTTAGGGGGAGCAAGTATTGTTGAATCCATCTTTAGACCCCCTATAGGTGTGTGGTAAGATTTATCAGTATTCTAAGATACAATAAGGTCTTTTGGAGTGTATTGTTAAGTTTTGATAAATTATATGGTGTTTTGATCATCGGTAATGAGTTTTTGGGTCAATTGGTGAAAAGGTAAGTTCTATCGATAAGTGCATTTAATATACATGTGCGAAGGTAGATAAAAATGCTACTCTGGATTTAATTTTCACCTTGCACATTTTGAAAGTTGTTGTGGAGAGACAAAATCATTATTCGAGCCATTTATAGAGATCCAAGTGATAAGGAGAGATTTTTTATGTTGATATAGAAGAGAAAATCAATCGATTGTTGTTGTGTTCTTCAACAAGAACCCTAGTTGCGAACTATTTAAAGTGTTTATCTAATATTTGCATTTGTAGTTGAAAATTTAGGATGGACACTCCTAAGTTGATCAATAATACTAAAAGACCTAGATCAAAGTTTAAGAAACATGCATTCAAATTGATAGAAAATGATCTGGTGGGTGTCCTAACTAGTGTTCCCTATAATGTTCTACATATAGAGGATCTTAGAGCATTTATTCACTGGTCGGTTCCATAAAGAGTACTTAATAACTAGGTCCTTGACTCTCCTTTTGGATTGTATATCCTATCCAAGTAGTTATATTTTATTATTATGGAGACACATTTAAATATCAATCCAGGGACGTATACTTGAAATGTTGTGGCACAATATGTGCACTAAGTACCCATTAAATTCATTTACTAAGAAGTTGCAAGAAATGGAATACATAAAGCAAATACTATTCTATGGCTGCAGGAAGTTAAATGCTTGAAGTAACGTAACTAAAACATCTCGCAAAATGGAATACTAATCTGACTTACTTCATTAAAGTAAATAAAGCTTAGTTCACACCAAACAAGGACTACTTTTTCTATTATTGTTGCATGAATAGATGCAAGGAATTGACTCCAGTGGCTGTAGGAACAGTTAATGTGGGAACTTCAGAAACTATGGATGGAGAAAAGGAAAACTATACTAATGGAGGAATATCTCACTAAGTGGGCCTCCTTAGTGAGTATTCTTGAAAACTTAATTACTTAGAATATTCATTATCTATTCATAAACATGGCTTGTTACATGCATAAACTCTTAGAAACCAGAAAACAATCTTTATCCAACCTCTATCTCTATCAACTTACTACCTACGCAAAGGAGTAGCATGTATTTATACTAGAAAAGAAACTACAACTTAACTGAATGCACGCACCACAAGGAAGGTGGGTCATCAATTATTCCATAGAAAGAGGAACACATTAGCTGATTCATTCAATGAATGGAAAACTTACTCATTAAGACAAGAACAAACATAACATCCACTATCCTGGATTTCCTCGACAATGAGAATCTTTCCCTATGACTCGAGCAACTTAACTTTGAACTAACATTAATTATGGATTTTCTTTGAATTCTTCAGCTTGTTTGGACCAAGTCTTTGAGAAACCACCAACCACCTTTGTTGCATGACTGGTTCCTTGCAACAGTCGTCACTCAAGTCTTCAACACAATGCCCCTGTTTCATTAATGCAAACAAAATAAAGAAAGATATTCCATGAAATATGCAACATATCCATTCATCACATACCAAAAATTTATCAAAACAAACTATAAAGTATTGCATTAAATATTGGATTTCATGAGTAAACAACCCACAGCTCCCAAGAACACCTACGTGCAAACACCTGTCACAGTAAGAGAGAGAATAAGCAAGAATCTATGGAGGCTGGAATGCATTGATCCACGAGAGAGGAGAAATCATTCTTGATGTGCAAAAATAAAAGTTGTAATTCAATAATGAATAATCTATTATGAAAACAAGAGGAGATCAATCCTTATAAAAGGAGATCAAAACCCTAAAAGGGTGAACAAACCTAAGTTGCATGATAATAATTAATAAAGCAATTAATTATTATATGCCTAAAGTTTAGCTTAAGAAGAAAGAGATAATAAGCGACTTAGTAATTAAATCAAACATGATTTAATTAATAAGCAACCACTTTATTACTCTAACACCCACCCTTAAGATAAACTTTGGGAGAAGCTAAACAACTTACAGCTCTCAAGAACACCTGCATGCAAACACCTGTCATAGAAAGAGACAGAGAAGAAGCAAGAAGCTATTGAGGCTTGAACACATTGATCCACGAGAGAGGAGAAATCATTTTTGATGTGCAAAAACAAAAGTTACAATTCAATAATGAATAATTCGTTATGAATACAAAGGAGATAAATCCTTATAAAAGGAGATCAAAACCCTAAAAGGGTGAACAAACCTAAGTTGCATGATAATAATTAATAAAAGAATTAATTATTATATGCCTAAAGTTTAGCTTAAGCATAAAGAGATAATAGTGACTTAGTAATTAAATCAAACATGATTTAATTAATAAGCAAACACTTTATTACTCTAACACCCCCCCTTAAGATGAACTTTGGGGGAAGCTAAAAACCTAGAAAGAACTACTGAAAGCAAATGGGTCCCGACAACAAAGGCCTAATTAGGTACCCAAGAGTACAAAAGAGAGTCTCTATAAAGTGGAGAAATAGAGAAAACCACATGGGAAGAACTCTACTCCAAAAAGAGACAAAGACTAGTCTGAAGGACTGAAGAAGCCTCCAAAACTAGAAATGTTCCAAAAAAAAAGGAACAAGGATGAACATGTACAACATCACTGAAGCAAGAAGCTGCAAACTCTGTCAAGAAGTAACTAATGATCTGAAGATCCTCCACTGAAATATGACCAGGTAGAGAAGACTGTAATTTGCATGAGTGCCCTCAAATGACACTACTCAAATCAGGAGGCAAACAAAGGCAAACAAAGGCAAACAACTGAAGTTGAAAATACAGAATACTGTAATTTGCACGAGTGCCCTCAAATGACACTACTCGAATCAGGAGGAAAACAAAGGGAAACACCTAAACTCAAAAATATAGATGGCATAAAAACACCAAAATTCTAAAGAGTTGATCAATCAAAGCTAGAAGAGTGCATCCAAAAATAGGAAAGAAAGAGTGTCCACATGGTAAATGATCCATCTCACCAAAATGCATAGGTACCCAGCCACTACATCCGCCTAGTACATAGAATCAAATACTGAATACATAGCTCACACTATCGAACCAAGGAAGCAGTAGAACCAATAGTAGAAACCCCTTGATAATGTTGACAAGGGAGTAATGATAGGTAACTGAAAAGATCGTCCAATATGAATTGCATGATGAAGAAGAATTTGAAACATCGAACATGCAGAGAGAATACAAACACAAATAGAGATACTTGAGGCTAATGTCATTGGAGGAATGCTCACATGAAAAAATAGATGGCAAACAAAGGCAAACATCAAACCCCCCTGGCACTTTATAATGGAGCGCAAGTACATAGAGCATGAACATGTGAAAGATCTCATACATGCAATAGAATGACACTTTATCTTAGTGCATGTGCATAAAAGAATGCTACAAAAGTGAAGTATACACTGCTCAAAGAAGAGCGAAGGCTACTGAAACAAAAGAACAACCAAAGATGAGCCATCCCTCAAAGGGAAGAGATCTTAGGACCTGAAACATCCAAGATATCTACTAGATTGCAAAAATGAAAAAATCTAAATAAAATGTACATGGAGCAGAGTATGGAAAAAAAAATGCATAACACTAGAAAGATCTCGAAACAAGCTTTCCAATGATATATTGTTTGCCCAAAACAAAGTCCGGATGCGCAAGATAGAGCTCCCAGAGTGTAAACTTGAACATCTAACTTTGATAGTAAAAAACACCATCAAAAAAGAAAAATAAAAAATTCAAACCTCCAGATCTAGATATAACTCAGAACCATCTTTTCGACAATATCTTGTTTGCCTGATTTTGACACTGTATGCTCAAGTTATGAGCAAAAAACCACAGGTATGTTGATAGGGCCAAAAAATGGTGTCCAGATGTGCTGATGATAACACTTCACGAGGGTAAAATTGATAGCCAAATGGTCGTTGCAACATAAAAGGCCCCCGGGGCTAAAAAATTGGGCCCCTCGTCACCATATGACTAGGGGTTGAGGCTGCATCCACTACGGGATTAAATTTGATGACCAAATGGTCGTCGCCGCCAAAATATATATATATATATATATATATATATATATATATATATATATATATATATATATATATATATATATATATTTCAAAATCGTATGTGCACCTTAGGATGTGTGACAGGCTGTACGTCTTTTGCCTCATTTTGCGTGCTAGGGCCATATTTTTTTGCCTTGATTTTCATGCTAGGATAGTAAAAATTTTACATTGATTTGTGTGCTAGAGCAGTATAATTTTTTGCCTTGATTTGTGTGCCAAGGTAGTACAATTTTGCCTCAATTTGTGTGCTAAGGTCGTACGACTTGACATGCAAAACAAAATTGCCTCAGAATGCAACGATGCCCAGATTTGATGTACCTTATATGGAAATAAGGGTTTTTGGGCATTGCGAGCTCAATGGCAAGGTCCGTTTGGGCCCAAAGTGCACAAAAAAACTAATGGCCACCTCGGGATCCGTACAAGGGTCGATTGCAAAAAAGTTTGCCATAGATTCCAACTTTGTCCAAATAGGACAAATTTTATATGGATCTAGGGGTTCTTGGATGTTGTGAACGCAATTGTGAGGTACGTTTGAAGCCAAGATGAATAGAAAAAGAGGTCCCCCCAGATCTGACAGAAAACTGTCTAAAAATGTAGATCTAACGAACATGGTTGAATCTCTCAAGAAGAGGACAGGGGAAAACACACTAGTAAATTTTAGCTTGAATTTCGATGACAATTAGTCAATTTTTAGATGCAAATTGGTCGACCAAATGACCATAACTGTTGTCAAAGTTTTTTCATCAATTATTCGACACATAATATGTTCGTCGAAAATGCGACCTCTATAGTTGTTGAATTATCGATGGATCTGCCGTCGAAATAATCACTTCAATCTGGAATAATTATTCGGCATACCTTTCATCTATTCGACCAATGTTGGTTGAAATTACGATGAGTTATGGTCGAAATCACAATATAATGTTGGTTGAAATTACGACGACTTATGGTCGGAATAGTCATTGAGTGTATAACATTCTCGTTGAAATGACAATATAATGTTGGTCAAAATTGCGATGATTTATGGTCGGAATAGTCATCGAGTGTATAGCATTCTTGTCAAAAGTATATTCTTGGACCGTCGAAAAAGCGATAGCAAATTCAATTTTTTTTTTAAAAATAAAATATATTATCAAATCTATTAAAATATTATAGTGATTGGAATTGATTGGAATTCGAAATTGAATGGATGTCCTAGCCTACATTATGCTTAGTAGACACCTACAACACCATCCTCCTCCTCTAACTAATATTATTATACTCATAAATTAATATATATAATAATTTCATATTATAGTACATTTATCTTAATAATTTTATAATACTATATATCAAATTTGTGCCAAATCTTCACGATTTGTGGTGTTTTGAAATTTTATATATTAAAAGTATGTTGTATGTATTTTAATATAAAAAAAAGAGAAAATATTGACTTAAGATATCTATATGTTAAAGTTAAATCTCATATGTTATAAATAAGACTAAAATACAAGGTATTGATGAATACTCAATGCAACTACATGAATTTATTATAAGGTATTTGCTTTTTATTTTTTATTTTTTATCGGTTATCGGTAACGTATGCTTGATACATCTATATTTATATTGCCACACTACTCTTCTTATCTCTCCAAGTCTTAATGCCACCTTATCCTCCACCACTGTCGATAATCTCCTTATGTCTCCATCCTTATCCCTCCACCACTATCAACTCCCTGTGGAAACCTCCTTATCCCTCCACCGTTGCTGCTGAAAATCTCCTTATGGAACCCCCCTCAACCCACCATCACTTCCAGTCATCCACGATAGCAACCACTTTTCACCTCCAATATAAAGTTTGATGATGTCCTCTAGAGAATAACTTAGACTAGGGGGGCTCAATAAACCAACATAGAGAGGGAGTCTAGAATTCTTAGTGCATGTCCTAACATCCACAACCAACAATCCTATAGACAAAGAGAGAAAATAGGTAATGATTATATGCCCCTATAGTCTAGATTATGAATGATGAAGACTAGTTGACCCTCTGAACCATAAGCAAGAATAAGAATTATCAGAACTCTATCATCATCTTGGTTAAAATTGAAGCTAATAAAAATATGGAAATCCTAGTAGCTAAATTGAGTTGAAACATGATAGTAATCAATGTAATTACCCTGGTAATTCTCATGATATGCAGGGCACCTAATATTAACTAAACCTACAAATGATGGAAGAGAGAAGAGGGAAAATAAAAGACTAATCACATTATTTGACAACTATCTGTGTGAGGAATAGCATGAGATTCCATTTTAGATGTCACTAGTACTTTGGAGGCTGGAGTGAACAAAAAGCTTGGTACAAACACATACACAAATCAGATAAAAAAGGAGATTATAATTTTTTGGCTATGGCCACTGCATTGAGCTCTGAACTCTAATGAAAGTAGGAATTAGAAGCTATAATATTTTATAAAACCTAAGCATGTTTTAATTTTTTAACCAACAAGGAAGCCAACATAATAACCTAAAGTTAAGGTCTTTTATAATAAATTTTCTGTGAGGATTCCAGATTTTAGAATCCATTATAGAACTTATATGTGTAAGTGCAATTTGTGTCTCTAATATCTACTCAAGGATGCCCTAAAACAGATAAGAAAGGTAGTAGATCATAACATATTATACTCTGATTTTATTTCTCCAGAGGGTTTCTAATTGCATTGCATGCCCTTTTATAAGGCCCAATTACTATAATATATTTACTAATCTTCGTTTAGCAATTTGTGATCCAATACCCCTCCTCTTCTTGGTGCAAATTATGGCGCCCTTCCAAAATTCACAAAAGGTGCCATTTTGTCTTGTACATGTTACCTTTGTATATAAAGTTGTGACTTTTCTCATAAAAGTTTGGAAGTTTTCACTTTTCTCCACTCTACTTTTCAGCTATCAAGGTTAGTTTCTCTAGGATCTATCAAATTAATAGTTTTAGTTTACTTTTGCTTGCATGATACTACCTTTAGTCATCTAGGCATAATTAGATCAGATGGATAAATGTGATGAAGAGGTTTAGCAAATGTTTTAGCCCACCTTCCACATTCCATAGTAAGGACAAAGCTTAATATTTCCACATGCTAGTCTAGTTTTTATTAGTGCTAGACCTCCTGCCCAAATTGACAAAGATTTGATCAAGGTAAAAAAAGAGAAATTTGAGTTTAAGAATGCCATTAGGATAGATCAAACTTTTGTCCCAGCTGATTATGTTAAGTATGAAACATATGTTGGCTTGTTTTAGAAGAAAATAATGTGAAGAAGAATGGTAGGGGTGAGGCACCACAAGAGCAACTGTTGATCACTGTCATAGACTTCTTCATAGTTTCTTGGTATTAGAACTGGAAAAGACATACAACTATAATAATCAACCCAACTGATTCTTCTAGGCTCCTTTATAGTTCATTATATCATGATATAGATCAATTCTACATATTATATATTCCATTTGTAGGATTTGATAAAATTATGAATGAAAATAAACTTGGCAGTACCAAAAGCATAGTATATAGACTTGTTCAGCATGGACACATTCTTGTTTTGAAGGTTCTATGTTATGCTAGATACTCATTATTTTAAAATAGCGATTTAGATGGAGAGGTAAATGGAAAATCGGATAGTGAGTGATGATTAAATTCTTGCTTTCTTAAGATACATGACACATTCCCTTCTTCTATGCCATTATACTTACCTGCTAAAAGGGTAACTGTATTCCTATTGATGGCATTATGTATAGATGAATTTATGAGTTGAAGTTTCTTGGTTATATGCTTGCCTTTCTTGGATTTCAATGAAATGGATAAAAAATATAGTATAGCACATTGGTTTGGTTTATTGCATTGAAGAAGCATATTGACTCTTGTATCTTTGTGTTTCCAATCAGGCATGGTAGTGAAACAATGAGAGATAATAAGAAATGTTAATAGTACTTGCAGTCATAATCATTGATTGCTGATGAATGCATAGACTGTTAACCTAGAATTAACTTCTGCAATATGTTTTCCTACTTAAATGTCATCAAGAGATTTGTTTGTCTAAGGTTTAAACAATGTTATTCGTCTCTATATCTCTTCTAGTAGTGCTACCATATTGTAGGATTTGATAATTACATTGACATCAAAATACTTTCACATCACAACCTTGGTGTTCCACTTAAAAGTATCACACATGTCCATTATTTTGGATGGTAGTTCAATCCATTCTCAACTAAGTGTCTAGAATCAGTACATATTTTCAAATAAAGAATCAAGAAATAATATGAGACACTAAAAATAAAGAAATCTACCAAGCTTGAACATATGGGTTTTCCCTATTACTTTTCACATCCAAATCAACCAGATATGCATCATAATGTCCACCTTCACAAACTTTTTGTTACATTGCAAACATTCAAATCCTCACAATATAGAAATTTTCTTGTCCATACATGATTAAAAACCTGAAGTGTGATTGCATATATATTGGGCCTCTCATTGTTACACTTGTAGACACTAAAAAATGGACAAGTGCTTTAAATCAATAAAATGGCTCAAAATTAATCAAAATGCACTAATTCTCATAAAAAAGGATCAAATCAAATTAAAATGGACATTTATTAAATCAAAGTTGGACAAAATCAATTAAATCAAAGGAAAAAATCAAATAATGATGTTAAATAATTAAATCAAAGCTTAAAGGGGTGAAAAGCACTATATAATTGATTTTAATCAATTAATTGTATAGTTGTTAAATCAAAAATCAAAATGAACCTATTCCCTTACATGTCTAAATTTAATTAATTAATTGAATTTAATTAATCCTAATATCTTTCAACAAAGTTGAGCAACCAAAGAGAATTGAGGACAAAAAGACACAAATCACTCAAAAGAAATGAATCTCAATCACTCATTCCAATCTTTCAATCTCAACCACTCAATTTTGTCCTTTTATCCAAAGCTTTGAGACAAACATTTAAATTGTCCCCCCATTTATGAACATTGCAAAGTATTTGACTCAACCAAAGGTAAATCATGGTTAATTCACTCTACCCCCTACCCTTGGGAATTTACTATAAGTATGAGGCATTTTGAGAGCAATAATCATCTTAGAAATTCATTTGCAAAGCATCCTTATTATAGTCAATTTCATAGCAATCAAGAGCATTTGAGAGCATTTGAATTATCTTTGTATCAATTTGAGAGTTAGTGAGCTAGAATAAGCATTTGTAGCATCATATTTTCTCATTTTAGAAGTGTCACTAGTGGAGATTGAGCTGAGAGCTTCACTTACCACATATGATTAGAGAACCATGAGATGTCATGGATTTTAGTTTCAATTCCTAGTTAAATTTTTATTGCTTTTGCTTTGAATTGTTAGTTAAATATCCTAATTTCATGAAGGTGTTTAGCATACACACACAAATGGCACCCACCGCGGGGCCTTGAGCCTCATTTCTAACATTTTCATCAAGATTTTGTGTGTTTTGTCTTCACTTTTTCATGTATTTTGCAAAAAATAGGAGAAATGATGCGTACCAATAGTCAAATGATGCGTACCAGCATTTAAATGACATGTACTAGTAGTGAAATGACATGTACCAGCAATCAAATGATGTGTAAAAACATTTAAATGATGCATAATAGTAGTGAAATGATGCGTACCAGTAGTCAAATGACACGTACTAGCATTTAAATGACGCCTATGAGATAAATTGCTATGCCTGAGATAATAAAGCGACGCCTGAGACCTGAGAAGTACCGCATATTCACTATCTTTTACTGCTTGTGACAAGCTTTACGACGCAATTTACTGCAAACTGTCACGCCTAGTATTTGTTAATTGTCACTTTAAATAGCTTATCATACACAATTTTCATTACTTTTCACACCTTGTAATTAAAGTGTTATGCCTATTGAACTTTGAATGTCGCTTGAGTCACTGGAAAGTGATGCCTGCTAATCCTTAAATCACGCGTATTAGCTGACTAATGACGCCTATGACTTTTTACCTTTATTTGCTGTCAAATCTATAACTATTATTTTTCTTAATCTCTGTCTATATTTTTTTACTGCAGATGAGCAAACACAGAAAGGTTCAAAAGCCAGAGAGCAAATTCAACCAAGAAGGGAAGGCTTTGACTAGGAAAATCAAGAAGGAAAACTTTGCTCACATCAAATCGGTTCTTGAGGAGTCACAAGAAGAATAAAATCAGGTATATGAGAACTATCTCATTGTAGAAGCTTACAAAACTAAGTTTGTATCACTTAATTGGATTTTGCTCCTTAATTCAAGTTTTTCTCAAAATTTGCAAATAAGGCTTTAAGGTTCAATACATAACTTTGCTTCTTCAATTTTTTTTTGGTTCCCCTCATTGTTGTTGTTTGTGTTGACTAACTTTGTGGGAGGAAAGCACATTGGAAAGGAGCTATAGCCAAGGTAAGCTAAAAATGACAAAAATCACTCAAAAATGCCCCTAGCTTATGCTAGCTACAAGGAAAGGTAAGCCTCAAACTAGTGAATATTTTCCCTTAAATTGTGGCATTGGTGCATTTAAAAATCTAGTAATTACAAAACAACCTATCTTTGTTTGGAAAGTTTAGCATTTAGGCCTATGCTCTTCACTTCTTCTAGTGAATCAAAATGCCAAAGGTGTTGAACTTTTTGATTAAGAAGAAAGGTTGAGGAATCAAGCACATAAGATCAAAGCCCTTTGTTTGCAGAAGAGAGTAGAAATACTCAATTCTCTATAGTTAGTGGGTGAAATAATTGAACATTGTTTATTGTGTTTGGAAAATTAAGAAAAAGTTAGGGATATGCTCTTCACCTTTTAGGTGAACCAAATTCCCAAAAACTTGTTCTTAACTCCATTTCCTTGCTTTACATGAACATGCTAGAACATTAGTGGGCTTGCCTCCCGAGAAATTGCCTTAACGAGGCTGGTGAGAGGGAACGACCCAATTGGGAGACAATCACCTTAGCCACGATACTTTCTAATCCACTCTAAAAAAAATAAACTTTTCCTTAAAAGGGAAGTGACTAGATTATGTGTAAGTGTCTTCACTTCCTCTAGTAGTCCTTTCAGGGATTGCGCCAAATCGTGCTTTGTGCATGTGGGAAGCCCGCAAGTGGGAAAAAGAACTTGGCATAGTTTAGAACAAATTATTCATTAAATCCTTGATAAATTAGCAAGCTACCTTATAGAGCCAAACATGTTAAAAGCCAAATTTGACTATAGGTAGACTGCGTAGAATACTTTCTTGTTCAATGCTTGTGTTTCATTTTCAAACAAGAAAATTCCATAAACCTGATCTTACAATTTTTAAAATCTAAAATTTACAACTTGTTCAATAAAGTGCCGCCTATGCATAGTGAAGTTATGCCTATGATGTGTAAAGTGCTGCCTATACATAGGGAAGTTATGCCTATGACTTTTAAAGTGACTCCTGTAAACAATGAAGTCACGCTTATGACAGTTTAAGTGATGCCTGGAAAAATTTAAATCATGCCTATCAACAAGGAAAATCCGCCTGCTGACCTACAGAGCACTGCTTAAGAATATTCCAGTAACTACATATCAGTTGTTAAGTCGCGCCTACACACTAGCAAGTGACACCCAAAAACAAGAAAGGGAAAATAGTGAACATCTCCTGAAGGTTTGGAAAGATTTTGACATCATTTTTGGATACCCTTTTCGGAGATATTCCTTATCAGTGCAACAAATAGATCATATTCATGAAAAAGATTTATGATGATGAGTCTATTTGAGAAACAAATCAATCCTATTATGGAGCATAATTATCAAAACCAAGACCAAGATCTCCATACGAATCAAAATGATGAAATATCTGAAGATGACATTTTGGAAGCAACCCAAAATCCCACATTTATGGAAATAATGGAATTAATTTTGAAGAGGGATAAAGAAGCATATTTCCTAACTTTAGCTCAAGCAGGAGCTAAGCTTCTGCATAATTATGACACATCAACCTTGAGGAAGAATGAGGAAAAACAAAATGATACATCATCTAAAAAGCCATCATTAATATCAATTTGTCCTTTTCAAAGTGATGAAGTGTCTGAAGATCAAATTTTGGGAGCAACCCAAGATCCCACATTTATGGAAATAATGGACATAATTTTGGAAAGGGATAAAGAAGGATATTTCCTAACTTTAGCTCAAGTAGGAGCTAAGCTTCCTTATAATTATGACACATCAACTTTAAGGAAGGATGAGGAACAACAAAAAGACACATCATCTAAAGGGCCGTCATTAAGATCAATTTTTCCTTTTCTTTATGATGATGGGCCATCCGTATCTTCATCTTCCTCACAAAAGGAAGCATTTAAGAGCAAAAAACCTATCTTGGATCAAGGGAAACTTCATTATAATTCTATTTGTGATCTAGATAATAAAGAGTGAAGAAAAAGGTACCACTATCAAGCAAGATCTAATGCACGAACCTCTATCTAGCAAGGTTTCTCCCATAGCTTGTACACCTTTCATCCTTTGTCCATCTCGTGAACCTCTATCTAGCAAGGCTTCTCCCATAGCTTGTACTCCTTTCATCTTTCGTTCATCTCATAAAGCTTCACAACTATCCAAAATTCCCCCATCAAAGAATGAGCCTAATGATGACACTTTTCACATTGAATATGTCTACCCTCAAGGGCTACCTCTACAAGAAACCCAAGCTAATTTACATCTTGTTACAGATCGTTTCCATGCTTCAAAGATCTTGGACCTCAAAGCTTCATGTGATTCAATGCCTATTATACCTCTTCAAAAGGATCCTAAATTATTCTTTCAAACATCCCCCACACATATCCAAACATCTACCTTGTCCTTAGAAGTGGCTCCATGTCAAGAGGATAATCCAAAGAGAAAAGAAACAAATATTGATAAAGATCAAGATCAAGATTATATACAATCCCCTCCCATATTTGATGAAGGTCCCATATCTATAGAACCCTATGATGATCCCCTTGCATCCTTTCATGTCTTCCAAGATGATATCCTTCCATTCCAAGAACCAAATATCCTTCCAAGTTCCATATTTTCTCCACTTCCCAAGCAAGATCAAGATATCCCTTCCACAATTTCCAATGAGCATATTGAAAATCAAGAGCAAAATACCCTATCTATACCCTTCAAAGATCCTTGTCAAGATCAAAGTATCCTATCATTTCCTTGTCATATTCCTCCTTGTTCACCTCAAGAAACCATCATTCTTCCAAATCCCTTGCATGATAATAAATCCCTTCAAGCTTCAGTTGATCCTATCAAATGTGTTCCTATCAAATCTATTCATGAGCCTATTGGTATAAACATAAATCTTAAAGATGAGAACCTGGGCAATGCAACTCTTTCCAAAGATATTGATATCCCTTTCACACCTTATATCCCTCCATTCAAACGCAATCATATGCCTTCACGATCCTCCAAATCCATTTTGGGTTCCTATGTCCCAAAATAAAAGTATTCATCCCTTCCATCCATATTAGGTCCATATATTCCTCCATCCTCCATTCCTATCATCCCTAGCTCTCCATTCACATACCCTACCATGTATCAAGATCAAAAAAGACACACATACTTGAAGAATGTCCAAACACCAATCCATATGAACCCTCCATATTACTCATATTCATCCACAATTCCTAAGTCTTTTGGAAGCAATTTTGATGTGCAACATAAAAATCATAAATGCAAGAATCCATGTGTGTATAAAAATCACAATGTCCCATCTAATCTACATGTGAATGAAAATAAAAATGAAATATCCAAAAGGCCGCAAAGGTCCACCAAGCAAAAAGAAAAATCAAATAAAATGTGGGTTCCTAAATCCCTCATTGAAGAAATGCATTCAAAAGCATCACAAAAGAAAGGAAAATCAAAGACTATGTGGATTCCCAAGTCACTGTTGAAAGACTTGCACACAAAAGAAAAATCAAAATTGACATTCAAGCTTCCAAAGGCTTCCATTTCATCCCCTTCCAAACATCTTCTGCTTTCCAAGTCTAATTTGGGTTCCTATATCCCAAAATCCACTACCCCAAGAAGATCCTTACCTCCTTCATCTATTGTTCCTCCATCATTCCACCACTCTTCAAAGTGTGTGTCGAAGTTGATCTTGCCAACATTTCCATCTACAACATACCTTCTTCTTATCCTCATATTCATTTTCCAATACTTACTTTCCATATTTCCATCCCTCTTATCAATATCTTTGAGCATCCTAGTCATACCCATGGTTTATTATAGCATATCTTTTAGAAGAGCATTGTCCAAAGATCCTGATGTTGGGGAAAATATTGAAAAATACCAAAAAAAGAGAAAAAAAAGAAGAAAGAAAACAAAATTAAAAAAAAGTGCCTTGGTGAAAACCTAGCAATAGGCACCTGGATAGAAAAAGTAAAGAGAAACAAATACCATGATGAAAACCTGGTAAACAGGCGTCATGCATAATTCCTCCTTCTTGCACTCCACACTTGGGGGCAAGTTACATCCATATTCCATCTCTCACCTTCATCTTGACAAGGTTGAGCACATCCATGAGCATTAAGTATCTTGACATCCGTTATCCTTTCCATCAACTTATGTACTTGTTGCATCCATGTTACCCCTATCATGATCTTGGTTATCCCAAATTCACCTTCATTATTCCTTGATAGTCTTTCCATAATCCCAAAACATCCCTTCATAGACTCCATCACCCCTTTACCTAGATTGTGTTATCTTATCCACATCTTACCCAAATTGATCCTTGGTTTTGATCAAAATGAAGAACTTAAAGTACAAAAATTGTTATCAAAAACTTCTTGACATGTCCACTTCTTTTGGATCCCTCATTTTTGTGATAGTAGATCATTATCCTATAGGCTATCTAGCACTGCATCATTGGATTCCATGGCTTATCCAAAAACATGCTTCACATTGGTATATCATTTTTCCTTAGCTTGGGTAATCTTGAGGAGATGGTCCTATGGGTCACATTCACATGCTTCATCCATCATGGTATCTCCATCTCTAATCCATCAGCTTGCAAATCCATCCTTCATGTCCTATATCTTGCTAGACATTGGAGGCAAACCAATGTGATCTTGTTCAAGAGTTGGTAATTTCTTGCATAAAGTGCTTTGAGCTACATCTTGCATAAACCGAGGTTTTGTAATATTTTGGAAGTTTGGCCAAGTCTAACATTTTTCCTATCCAACTAGGGGCATTTGATCTTAATCAACGGATTTCAACAAACAAACATCAATTCACATGGTACAATGCATTAAACTCAATTGGATTCAATAGTGCTACTTTTAGTCACATATCAGAGAGAGATCAGAGCTTCAGAAGAGAGAGATTTTCTTGAACCTTTGATGGATATCATTGTTCACACTCAAGTAGTTTGATCCTACAACTTGATCCTTGAACTTCATTGACTTTATTATTCAGGATTAAAAATTGACATCACCTAAAAGATCAGGATGTTTGGAAAGTTCTTTTTGAAAATCTTGATACATTGCAAAACACTTGAAGCTTTTGATGATCTTTATTGAATTGAATTTTATCACATCTTTTTAGCTAATTGATGATGTTTTGACTAGATTTGCGATGATGGAGACATGATATTTTTCTTGCCTTTGAGTGACTGTCTTGAGGGAGATTCAACAACTTATGTGAATTCGTCTAATGACATGGTCATCAAAGAATCATCGAGGACTTTCATATAGGGTGGAGGGTTGACCTTTGTTTGCAACATTGAATCTGTTGAAACCGGTATTCATACTCCCATAGTTGGTCATTCAACTAGTGAGGGTTGTACTAGTTTCCAAAAAGAGGTGTTACCAAAAGTGATAAAAGTGACATTCATATCATCATGATGTGGTCAGTGATGGTTGTACTTGCTTTTCGGTCCCACAATGCTCAATGATGAAAATGTTTCTCTAAGGAATTTCTTTGCTAAAAAGCTAGTGACACTTAGTTGCATTGCATTGCATTGTCATGTTAGATTAAGTGCATTGGTTTGTAGTTATTTTTCCAAGGGAAAAGGGGTTTCAGTTAATTATCTTGATCAATCAAAAAGGGGGAATCAAAGAAAAGTCCATATCATCATATCAATGTTCATAACATCAAAGATCCAACAAATCTGTATATTAAGATACAATATCAATGACAAAATGATACATCTAAGTCCTGATCAATAAAACATCAACATGATACGAAATGAACAACAAGGAAGATACATAAATCTAATATCCAAGAAGCTAGGGACCATATGTATAACTTACAGAAATGTTCTTGTTTTGCATATCAAGGGAATCATATCAGTATTCTTTATCAGCGAATCATTTTACATCAATCAATCAATCAATCAGTACCAACTTATTGTTTCCCAACTCTTGATCGTGAGGCGGGAACAATAATATCAATCCTATAAAACCTAGTACCATTTGTTCATGTCTCTATGTCTTGAGAATGAATTATTAGTGACCTACCTATCAGTTATCCTACTATTAGTTTTACTATCCTATCAGATTGACAAATCACATTCATTAGTACTATTATCCTGATATCCCAATCACTTGTTTGTTTAATTACAAAAGACCTAGCTATCTTGGATGTTCAATCATTCATCCAGAGACATCAACAACATTTTATAAATCATAGTTTTTCTCATCAGCATATCAATCAAAACTAGGGCATTATTTGAAATCAACATATCATCAATGTTTTTTTCAAAAATGAAAACATATTGAATCAATCAATGAAATTTTTCAAATCAAGCAATCAATATGCTTTATTTCTGAGGGGACATCAGAGTATCAAATTGGCATCAAACATCATCGAAATCTGGGGCATATCAAAAATTTTGAACTATTATCAGTGGGACACAAATCATTTATCAAATCAGATCAGAGGCATATCAAGCAGTAATCAATTTCATAGCATATCAGATAGCAATCATATCAGTGGCATATCAGTGTATCAGTAAACCAGGACCTAAAAAGCGATCAAGACTTAAAAATTTCTTTGAATTAATGTTCTTCGCACATCAATTCAAAGAGGGGCATTTGTAGCCACTCAAAAATGGACAAGTGCTTTAAATCAATAAAATGGCTCAAAATTAATCAAAATGCACTAATTCTCATAAAAAAGGATCAAATCAAATTAAAATGGACATTTATTAAATCAAAGTTGGACAAAATCAATTAAATCAAAGGAAAAAATTAAATAATGATGTTAAATAATTAAATCAAAGCTTAAAGGGGTGAAAAGCACTATATAATTGATTTTAATCAATTAATTGTATAGTTGTTAAATCAAAAATTAAAATGAACCTATTCCCTTACATGGCTAAATTTAATTAATTAATTGAATTTAATTAATCCTAATATCTTTCAACAAAGTTGAGCAACCAAAGAGAATTGAGGACAAAAAGACACAAATCACTCAAAAGAAATGAATCTCAATCACTCATTCCAATCTTTCAATCTCAACCACTCAATTTTGTCCTTTTGTCCAAAGCTTTGAGAAAAACATTTAAATTGTCCCCCCATTTATGAACATTGCAAAGTATTTGACTCAACCAAAGGTAAATCATGGTTAATTCACTCTACCCCCTACCCTTGGGAATTTACTATAAGTATGAGGCATTTTGAGAGCAATAATCATCTTAGAAATTCATTTGCAAAACATCCTTATTATAGTTAATTTCATGGCAATCAAGAGCATTTGAGAGCATTTGAATTATCTTTGTATCAATTTGAGAGTTAGTGAGATAGAATAAGCATTTTTAGCATCATATTTTCTCATTTTAGAAGTGTCACTAGTGGAGATTGAGCTGAGAGCTTCACTTACCACATCTGATTAGAGAACCATGAGATGTCATGGATTTTAGTTTCAATTCCTAGTTAAATTTGTATTGCATTTGCTTTGAATTGTTAGTTAAATATCCTAATTTCATGAAGGTGTTTAGCATACACACACAACACTGTATTCTCTCCACAATGATAAATCATATTCCTTGTTTAATAGTATTTTAAGGCCATTTTTTACCAACATATTTGTTATTGTAAAGCATCCAGTTATCTGATATATTCCATGCATTAGATCAAAAGTCATGCTAATAGGGATTAGTGTAATAATTTTTTACACCTACCATGAAGAATGTCATGCAATGATCCCATTGTAGCAAACTCATATGCAAGTGCACGAAGGCTTCCATCAACACAATAGTCAACTAATTCCAACACATTTTCATTTTTTAACCTCAAAACCATAGACACCTACAAACACGATCCAAAAATAACAAAAAAGTCATTCTTAAAGAAAGATTTAGGATTAAGATTTACTTGTGAAAATAGAATGTCAAATCTACTTGCTATTAAAAACACAACATCATAAAAACAAACATGTGCAAGAAATTCTTGATCTGATTGCTTGTTGGTATCAAGCTTCTTAATGGCTGCAGGGCGGCCACTTTTTAAGGTTGAGTAGTACACTTGACCATATGTGTACACACTAAAATGGTGCACTTCTATGAACCATTACATGCAAGGTTTCTCAAGAATGAGGCCTCACAAAGCGGCTCATAGCTCTCTATGCATGGAGTTGCAAGGGACTATGGTGTATTTGCTCTCAGCTAGAGCTACAAGCTTGTGACCTTGCTAGTCAACCACACAATGAGAGATTCAAGTCCAAAGACAAGGGAAACAATGCCAATATCTCCAAGAATCACTATGAAAATGCAATGTAATGCAACTAAAATGAGGATGCAATCTAAGCTATGAAAGGAAAGTACAATGCAACTAATCTATGAAAGGAAATAGCAATGGATTACAATGCCTCCTATTTAGACTATGTGAGCTCATTCTATTGCATAAAAGGAAATCTATACCAAGAATGCCATTATCATGCAACTATGAAAGGAAATATGCAACTACAATGAAATGCAACAAGTCTTCAATGTCTTCAAAACTCCAAATGCACCTAAAACCTGCAGCATAACATTAGCATAAAAACATGGTATATCCAAATGAAGGAGAGAGCTCTCCTTTTATAAGAAATGAGGTGAAATGGACCATTGAGATTAAGAGACAAAAGATCTTAATCAGCGGTGGAGCTTGAAAGAGGAGCAATCCATGTGCACAAGTATCCTCCAATGAGAGTGAAGTGTTGACTTTTGAGCCTCATGTGAGACAAAAGTGCTTTTTTTTCCTTTTTGTAAAATAGGAGTAATGTTTTATTTGTGCAACTTAGGATAAGAGGAAAGTGGGGGCTTTTTATTTAATTAAAAGGAGAGGAAATATTCCTTTTAATCAAATAAAGACTTAGGATAAATGGTTAGCCCAAGGATAAAAATCTAATATATGATCGAAATTAAGACTTGATCAAGAGATTGATATTGTTGAAAATATTGATTATTGATAAAAATGATTCAGGATTGATAAATCAAATAAATGGGGCCCAAAGTCTAGGCGACCATTTTAGGGTGCATACAATATGAACCCTCTCCAATCAGTGATTTTGGACCAAAGTTGTTTGTTGTTTCCTTCAATTCCTCTATATGGATCTCAAGTACTCCAATAGGTAGAGGTTGGAGGACTGATTCATCCTTGCTAGTTGGATCAACAGTCTTGCAAGCTCCATTATTACTTGCAAAAATGTCTAACATCATAATCAAAACCAATAAAGGACAAGATGGGTTGCATATATATGTTGCCTCTTAGGACTTCCAATCTTGAAAGGAGATTAAATTTGGCTTCCAATTTTTGTTTTCATATCTGTAATGTCCTATTGACTTAAAAAATGCAAAACTTCTGTCACTTTTGAACTGCCATAAAAATTAGAAACTATGTTTATTTTTACAAGCATAGCTTCAAGAACATTATCATGAAAAGAAAAGAACATAAATGATTCAATTCCATTGGTATAAAGATGCTTTAACATAAGGAGTTTCAACAAGTATGTTAAAGGCCAAGTTTTGCACACCAAAGAGAGAAATGCCCCTTAAATAGTGTAAAATAAACTATCATAGCAAAGAGGACCTACACATAATAGGAAAGAAAGCAACTAGATCTTTAAGATAATGGATGAAACTCTGCAAGTACGAGATAATATATTCGAATCATATAAAGAAAAAAATAAAATGGACTCATTAACATTAGAAAATATCATAATGAAAACCTCTAATATTGAGATCTGCAAACTTGCAAACCTCTTTGCACGAAACATATTCATGGAAACTTAGATGACATTGCAGGCAAATAAAAGTCTATTAAGGGAATAATTTAAGGTCAAAAGTTACAACTTTTCTCTTTTTTTACATTGATGTTGAAACTCAAAATTGGACAATGAGATTGAATTTTTTTTTTCTCATTTCAGATGCATAGTGGGAAAGAATTAGTGCTAAGATGCCAAATGTTCAAAGGATAACAATTTTTGTTTTGAGCCAACCATGCAACACTTCAGGATAAAAACACAATTGTTGTATGTTTGAGCATATACACTCAATTAGCACAAAAGGTTTCAAAGGTTGAATAATCTTGTTTGTGTTCATTACAACCTTTGTTTCCATCACAAACAAATCTTAGGCACCAACTTATTTTCCATCAACGCAGAGGGGGCTGATGCACAATTAAATCAGGTCACTGATTTCAACAATGCCGTCTTCAACTAAGAGGACCTTGCATGGGTTGATCAAGTGGATCTACAAGAAAAGGTAAAAAGAGGAGAGAACCAAAGTAGAGCCTTGGATACTGATGTCATTGATGCACAAATATTATCATGGTGATAAGTACAACATCATCAATGACCTATCTTAAACACCCACACAAGATTCGCCATACAACTATGGATGTTGGGATGAGTGGTGGAAGCTCCTTTGAGCCATGGACTAATACATTCAGTTTTGAGATTTATTTTCATGCCATGGATTTCAAAATCCATGTTTTTTCGATTGATTTAACAATTTTATATATCTAAAACTGTTGTTTCCTTCAACTAAAATCCACTTTTATGCTCATGTAATCAATGCATACTTATGTATGTGATTAAATTAGCTTTTAATTGATTCGTTCATTGTGTCTTTCAAGTTTATCTATGGAAGAGTGCATGATACAAGTTTTAAAACCTTTAAAATCTTTAATTTCATGGTTTTTTGCAATTTTGCTGAGTGTTGGCCAAGTTTGAGCATTGAGTCCAAGTCCAAGTAAAAAATCAGCTTGCTGAGTTTGAGCCAGTCCGCATCTTGTAACACTGATATTATTATAAATCTTGCTTTTGTGGAATCTCAAGAGTCATCTTGGAGAGGAACTGGGCAGTCATTGTGGAGATGAACTAAATGGTCATATTCTATTGTTCAAAATGTACTGTTCAAACACATTTGGAGATGAATACAATGTCTATCTTTGAAATTCACTTCATTTATGTTTTCATTGTATATTTAGTCCATTCTTGGCTTGACAATGTGGAGAAGTATAATTGGATGGGTACAAGATAACCAACCCATTAAATCTCCTAGCATTATTGATCCCCAAGTATTATAGCCCAAAGATAATTTCTTTTCTCAAGATGGTGTGAGTAGTAATAAACATTTAGTGATGTGTACAAGGATCCATTCACTAGAGTCTTCCTTGATTTAGACATAGAAGACATAGTTGTAGGAAAGTTTGGGAAATTTGTGGCTTCAATAGAGCACAACTTAGCGCTCTTCAAGACAAGTACAAGAAGGACCTAATACATGGTGGTACCTCTAAGAGAAAGACTCTTTTTACCTACAACTTTTGCCATCAAAATTTTATCGCATGTATATGTATTTTTAAATTTTTAACTCAAACTTTTCTTTGGTAACTATTATTTAAATTTTGTACTGAATTTGCCTCAAATTTCAACAGGTTATGAGCTTCTCTCTAACTGAGCATAACTAGAGTATATAATTGTTTATTCATTCAGTCAACACAACTAATTGGTAGAAAAAAGTAGAGTTAGTTATTCCAACATACGACTCTTCTCATACAAACAAGTCATATACATTAGGATGTAGCACCAAAGCATCCTCAATTGGATACTTCTATTGCATGCTTCCCCTAGTCTTGATTGGCTATAACACAATATGTATAGTGCACCAAGTGATAGTAATTGATAATGCTTGCGGTTCTAAGGAACCAACTAACAATGTTGATGGTCCCAATAAAAAGTATCATAATTTGTATTGATTTTCCCTGTGCAGGTGCAGTAATATGATTTATCTTCAACATTTGATATTGAACTACAACTTATCAACTCTTATGTATTTTTATTTTTTATTTTTGTACAAATCATGACCGTGTGTGTCTGTGTGTGTATGCATATGTATATATGCTATACAGAACCAAAGTTTAAATATATTGGTTTTCAGAGGGCTACACACAAATAATATATTCTATTTAATATATTATTCTGTTCAATACATTACATAGATATATAGAAGTTTAAATTCCTATATCATATGAGTTATTCTAACAACTCATATAGCTTAAATCTCTCATACAACTAATAATATTATGATAGCCTACATATATGCTTCTAATACTAAAAAACCTATCAAAAATAACAATGTTAACATTAACTCCTAACATCCCCCCCTCTGTGAATATGGAGAGACAATACATCACACGAATTGAAAACAAAATCACATGCCTACACATACTTTTAGGTCTGCATATTACTATCTAGATCTTGCTACACATAATCACCTACATACGAGAATTTATTCCTCTTTCACTTCCAATGAACTCGTCATCGTCAAACCATTCTTCCTAGAAGTCCGTCAATTAGAGGATCAATATAGTCAATTGCTCTCCTACACAACTGTTTACAATTGCACAATCTACAAGTCCATGGAAAATACTGTCATTTAGAGGGACTTTACATGAAGATTGGGTCCTAGATGATATGTACCATTACAAAAAAGAAAAGAAAAAGTAACAGTCATGATAACTCAGTCAAAAGGATGTTCAATCGAGTATGAGGTCTTGTGAATATGATAGTGGTAAGAAAGAGATACAAAAGGAAATAAGAGATACTCCAAATTTTCCAGATACATAAGGAAACTAAAAATTCATTGGCTAGGACCTAAGGTTACAAATGAAATTCCCCACAAAAGCATACAAAATGCAAGATTTACAAGGTGACTTGTTACCTACACACTTTAACGGTAACAAATTAAAACTTCACCATTCATAATCAATTAAAAAACTCATAAGAAGACAGCTACCTGAGACAAGGGAGTAGGGAAGTAAAAGAGGTAGGAAGAAACATGAGAATGAGTCATTCAGAGGTAGCTAATAATTTTTCATCTAGATTTTTAGGCTTAAAGGTAAGTGCTTTATAAAAATTACAATTTGACAACATGCACACACTCTATATATCTTCCTAGGTCAATAGGTATGTGATAAAACTTAATTGGTATTCATCTTCTTTTTCTATTTAAGATATACCAAAATAATGCAAGATGTTCATTAGATGAAGTTTAGACTTAACTTTAATTTTGACTATCTAAAAGTGAACATAAGATGAGTATAAGTTGACATCATATATTGTCAGCTCACCTAAAAATAATCACCCAAGACTCCAAATAGATCACCATTCAGACAATTTTACCTCCCTATATGCAATATTAACATGTGAAGGTGATGAATGAAAATATATATGGGGTATCTCTATCCTTAATGAGTGAGATCAACTTGTCACTTGCACATTATACAACACATTAAATATAACTTATCAGTAACAGTGCAACCATAAAATGAAGATTAAAATAATGATTTCAAATATGTTGAAGACAAAAAACATTGATTGATTGTAACAGTGTATATCAACAGTGTTTTAAGATAGGTATGCACCTCTATGACAATGAGATATCAATAAAAGACAATGATGTTCAATAGAAGTTACTGCTATGACAAGCAAGGTCATTTATATTACAAAGATCTTGAAGATGATAAGAGTAGTTAGGAGCATAGTTATGAAGAGTCACGACAAAAGGAAAACAACTAAGAAATTAAGACAATATCAAGGGCAATGATGAAAACACTGAAAGTATGTGATAGCTATTAGAAAAGATATAAAGTAGATGAAAGAATTTTTTACACAAATTTTTCTAGTATAAGAGTTCTTATGATAGATTTTCACTTTTATTAGCTTTCATCATATGAATGAAGTTCTAGGTTGCATTACTTGTGAAGAAAATATCCATGATTCTGGTAAACTTACTATTGGTAGTTGGGTAACAATGACACCTAGCATCAAATGGAGGATGATTGGGTTGATCTACAAGTCCATGGAAAATACTTGCATTTAGAGGGACTTTACATGAAGATTAGGTCCTAGATGATATGTACCATTACAAAAACAAGAAAAATAAAGTGACAGTTGTTGTATGCACCCAAAAATGGTCGCCTAGACTTTGGGCCCCATTTATTCAATTTATCAATCCTGAATCAATTTTATCAATAATCAATATTTTCAACAATATCAATCTCTTGATCAAGTCTTAATTTTGATCATATATTGGATTTTTATCCTATGGGCTAATCATTTATCCTAAGTCTTTATTTGATTAAAAAGAATATTTCCTCCCCTTTTGATTAAATAAAAAGCCCCATTTTTCTTCTTGTCCTAAGTTGCACAAATAAAGCATTATTCCTATTTTACAAAAAGGAAAAAAAGCACTTTTTGTCTCACATGAGGCTCAAAAGTCAACACTTCACTCTCATTGGAGGATACTTGTGCACATGGATTGCTCCTCTTTCAACCTCCACCACCGATTAAGACTTTTGCCTCTTAATCTCAATGGTTCATTCCTTTGCATTTCTTATAAAAGGAAAGCTCTCTCCTCCATTTTCATACCATGTTTTTGAGTACTAATCTTATGCTACAGGAATTCTTGAAGACTTTTGGAGCTTTTGAAAATCTTATTGTTCTTAGTCTTTCATTCTTGCATTTTAGCTTCATTTCATAGCTTAGTTTCCTTTGATGTAATAGAGTTAACTCACATAGCTTAATAGGAAAGATTTGTAACACTTGTTCTTTCCATTTCATAGCTTAGTTACATTGCCTTTTCATTTCCATAGACTAGTTTGCATTGCATTTTCATAGTGATTCTTGAAGATATTGGCACTCTTGCCCTTGTCTTCATTTGAATCTCTCATTGTGTGGTTGACTAGCAAGGTCACAAGCTTGTAGCTCTAGCTGAGAGCAAATACATCATAGTCCCTTGCAACTCCATGCATAGAGAGCTATGAGCCGCTTTGTGAGGCCTCATTCTTGAGCAACCTTGCATGTAATGGTTCATAGAAGTGCACCATTTTAATGTGTACATTTTTGGCGCCCACCGTGGGGCAGAGTAGATAGGCTTTGCCCTTTAGTTTCTTGCATTTTCATCATTTTTTGGATTCTTTTTCAAAAATTTTGCAAATTTTGGTTCTCTGTCTCAGAGTATCGTGTGATACTTCTCAAGTATATCGCGCGATATACCTTATTATACGCGTGTGACACTTCGTGCCAGAGAAGAATTGCAGGGCAGTATTGAGGTATATCGCCTGGTGTCGTGCAAAGTATCGCCCACCTATTGTGCAGTATATCACTCGAATCGAGGTATATCGCGCGGGTATAGAAAACTATATCGCGCGATACTGGTGAAGTTCAGGGTATATCACCTGATCTGACAGAGACCTGCAATTCGAGCTTTATCATCTGAATCTGATCATATTTAGTTTGTTGGTTTGCTTTACTATATTTAGATAGGTCTAACCTGCATCTTTAGCTTAGGTAAATCAGTTTCTTGCAATCATTTGTATTTAGATTTTGGATTTTGCTAACATTGTGAACCTAACTAGTTGTGATTGTAGGTGCCTTTTTCTTGAGAAGCTTGCCAAAAATTGCATGTCAAAGAGGGCTACTAACAATTTTTGTAGGGCTGCCCAAAGAGCATAAAAATAAAATAAAAAAATCTTGCTTGTTTATTTGCTTTCCTTTCAAGTGTGGCATTAACTAATTATATTAGGAATTTTTAAAACCTTGTGAAAGGGATTTTGAGGTGGTAGGACAAGTATGCTCTTTACCTTTAGGTGAATCAAAAAATCTTGACCCATCTTAAGGTTTTGGAAGCAAGGGAGTAATTGAATCTCTTTGCTAGGTGTGTTTGGGAGAGATTCTTGAGATAGGGGAGTATGCTCTTCACCCTTGTGGTGAACCAAAAACTTTGAACTTCAAGAGTTGATCCACTTTTTGTTTAGTTGTTAGAATCCTTTAGCGGGCCTGCTCTTGAGCAATCAAGAGGAATGACTCAAGTGGGGACAACCTTGTCATCATTTTCCTTGGTGGCAAGTGATTCCAACTCACTATAATCTCAAGGCTATCAAGGACACCAAAAACCTTGGTAGACATAACACTTATCTTTGTTTGATGTGAGTAGCTCATGGGATTGCAACCATGAGGAAAACATTGAACAAGAATGCTTAAGGTACTCTTGAGGCCGCGAGGTCCTAGTCCTTTATGAGGAGCAAGAGGGGTGTTGTGAACAGAAATCCTTATTAAGAACCATTAGATAGAAGCCACCTTGTTTAGCTGCTTATCTTCTTAGTGCAAGGATTGATCCAAGTGGTTTACCCGGATCACCTTAAGATACTCACCATATGTGTCCCTTTGGTTGTGTCATTTGACACTTCCACGACAAAGCCAACATCTCTTGTGGGTAACCACTTGGTGTGAGGCAAGGGGGCATCAAGTTGTGGGCTAAGTTGGTAAGTATTGAGCCTTGACTTTTTAGGATAGACTTGCTTGAATTGTCTTCAGTTGTGTGATGCCAGTATAAATGTTCTCACATACAAATGATCAGTAGCATTCATAAGGTGCTTTTTCAATTATGATATCACAAGTGTTTGCCTTGGCAAGGTTGCTTTCGCCCTTGTTTCAAGTGTTTTGAGACATGTTTGATCCCTCACTGTTTGCAAACCTGCCAAAATTCTGCTGATATTGTGACTGAAATCGAAAACATCAACTCTCAGACCAAAAAATTTGACCAAGCAGACCCAAAAATGAAAATTTTACACAGTTTTGGTCAAGAGTTAGGTAATCCTGCAACAGTATCGCGCTCTTCAGAGCAAATTATCGCGCGATACTTCGAGGGTCCGAAAAGTATCACCTTCTTTGAGAAGAAATATCGCACGATAGTTCACCCTTGGCAGACTATCGCCCGACCTGCCTAGAGTGTATCGCCTGATTATTATAAGGTATATCGCCTGACTATTATAAGGTATATCACCTGGCATAAGGTGAAGTATCACGCGGTTGTAGGTATATCGCCCCAGTAGCCTGGAGAATATCGCCTGGGTAATTTCTACTGTGCTTGCAATTTGGTCAGTTTCAGTTGCTGTTAATCAGGTTAGGTCTTAGAGTAGGCTTCTTGCTCTGACATTTGAGACCTGTCTTGACTCTAAATTTCTAGTTTTGGTCCTCCGAGATAGCATCATCTGATTTACGAAATCACTTTGGAATAATTGTCAAATTAGAAGGTCATTCTTGGTGCCAAGGTTCATCTCGAAGATTGTTAGCTACATTCTTGGAAAATTTTAGTGCTCTTATTGTCCAAATCGCTTTCATTTAAATCTCAATTTTAATCATATTTTGGCCTAGTCCAACCTCCTGGTTCAAAAGTGCAAGGGTAGTCACCCTTTGATTTGAAGCACCTCTTTGACAGTGTTGGTAAAGCCCTTTTTTTATCTTCTCATTTCTCTTTGGACAATAGAGGACTTTGATTATCCTAGTTTGGCGTTGACACTTTGGGAGGTCACCTTATCATTGAGAGTATCTTTCTTTCATGTCAGTTACGACAAGGTACCAAGTCAATCAAGGGAAGCGACTCCCTGTTGCCTTTAGCCAGTTGCCACCCGTCAAGACTCGTCGACAGCATAAGAGAAAATGACCCCTTTTTGATCAATCACCTAAGAGTGAATCTGAGGTTTGTTTTAATCCGGAAGCTAATCCTAGTGAAGTGAGCACCTCTTTTGTACCACTTTCATCAAGTATGGACATGAGTTACACTTTCACCCAACAACAAAGAGAAGCCATGAATCAAACTCTTGAGGATATCTTCCAACGACATAAAAGAGAGTACGGTGGTTCTTCTCATGCTAGTCCACCTGGGTTACCTCCCAACAACGCGAGGTATTTTGATGCTCACCAATGAGCCGAGAGACATCATAAGAAAGCTCACTCAGATTCAGGGTCACAACACGAGGACCAGAACAACGAATCTAGTGATCACCACATAAACGTAGCCAACACAATAAGGCATTCGAGACCATCCTCCCCACTTAAAGATACCTCTCGATATGCAAATACAAGATTGAGAAGCATTGAGAGGGAGAAGCAAGCCTATTTGGATGAACAAGCTGCTAAAAAGGAAAAATTCAGATAACTAGAAGAAGAGGAGCGTGCATTGTTGGACATAAAGAAAAGAGTCGCCCAAGAAGAAGAAGTAGACTCTATGCACAATAAATCCAAAGCCGATTCAACGGGAGGGGAACCAATAGTGGGACCAACTCACCCCCATCTACCCCATTCTAACAACAAGCATGGCAAAGCTGCTATCAACTATGCCTACACAAATGCTGAAAATGTGATTAACATGCTTGAAGTGGCTGATGATGATATCAACATGATGAACGGGAAAGATCCTTATGGATATAATGTGGATTCAACTCCTATGTCTGATGAAAGACCCGTTGTGGTGCTAAGAGGTCCTCACTCATGAAGAATGCCCCAGTCCCTCAATGCTGTCACTAGGGGTCAGGCTCAAGCTCCCATTATTATCAAAGGTCCTAGCACTAGCAAGTCTAAGCAACCCATGTCCAAGGGTGTTCCTCCTAAATCTGCCATTGGTCCTAATTCCAATTATAATCTTATTGACCAATTACAATGTACACCCATGCAGATATCTATTTTTGAGCTTTTAGAATTGTCCCCTAAGCACAAGCGTGTCCTTGAGGATGCTTTGCGAGCAGCCAGTGTCCCTAACAACTTAGATATTGATCAATTCTAGCATATGGTCAATCATTTGGCTAGCTCTCATTACCTCACCTTCTCAGAAGAAGATGACAAATCCATTAGTCACCCACATAACTTGGCCTTACACATCGAAGTCATCACTCAGAGTCTCACTCAAAGGATTGATAACAGATGAGGATTACCGCACCATGAGGTTACAGGAACTAGAACTTCTAGATGAGAAGCATAAGGCTTCCTTTGATCATATGAGAGTGTATCAGAAGCGTATGTCCAAGGCATTCAACAAGAAGGTTCACCCTAGAGAATTTCAAATAGGTGATCTTATTTTGCGAGAGAACCCTAAGAACCAACAGAACAGAGAACAAAAGGGCAAGTTTGAACCTAACTGGCTTGGACCATATGTCATCACAGCTGCTTTTGGTACCGGTGCATATTTACTGTAAGATCCCGATGGAGAACAACTCCCTGATCCCATCAACATTGTGCACCTCAAGAAGTTCTATCCTTGATGCCCGTTTTTGTCTGGGGGCATCCTATGTACATATTTATGGATCCTGAAAAAATACCAAAAAAATTGATATATGATGCTGAAAAAATCCTAAAATGTATAAAAAGTCCTGAAAAAATACAATAAAATAAAAAAAATTCAAAAATTCAAAAAATAGAAAAAAGTGCCTTGGTGAAAATCTGGAAACAGGCGCCTTGGAAGCAAAAATACAAAAAAAGAAAAAAATCAAAAAATGAAAAAAGATTCCAAGTGGTGAAAACCTAGAACCAGGCGCTACTTGAGGCCTTTGCACCCCTATTTGTTAGCATGAATCCTCGACACTTAGCCACTTTCCATCATGCCTTGACCTTATTTGACTTGGTTTGGAATTGGTCTTTATTTTTGTCTAGGGGGCATAACTATTAGCATAGGTTCTTTAGGTGCATTTGTCTCTTGGGGCATTTCACAATAGGTGTTTTTCAACACTACCCCAAATAGTGTTTTTCAACACTACCCTTGCGTCGAGTGTTTCTTAACACTTATCAGATGTCTTACCCAATAGTCCAAGTGTAATGTGATATTTCTCACTAAGCAGATGTGATACTTAGAGTTTGACTCTATGACCAACACACACACACTTAAACAATCAACTCGTTGAGATATGTTGACTTTATTTTTCTTTGTGTGTTGTCTATGAGGATTTATTTGATGAGTGGTCTCTCCTTGAGAAGTTTTCGATGATGCATAGCTAGAAGATTGAGGGTATGAGAACATGTTTTCTTTCTTTATCTACTTGTGGGTATATTTTGTTGATCCTAACTGTCATGAGCATTTATGCTGGTCTTACTTGACATTATGGATTGACAAGGTATTATCTTTGACTGTTTTGCGAGTGCATGCTTCTAGTTATCTTGAATTTCATGTGCCTTGATACAAGCATAATCTCACCATATCAAACTTAGGTGATCTCACTGCATTAGTCATCTAGACCTACATGTCTTTGATGCCTAGGTGAGATTTCCACATTTCTATCTGATAAAGATCATATTCATATCCACATAGTTATGCTAGTGTGCATTGTATGATATGATGACGCTACCAATAATGCTTGATGATGATAATTAGATGACTATAGGCGTTGTGACCTTGCAAGTCAATCACTTTCATAGTAGCTTGCATTTTTAGGGTCATGTTAGTCTAGTTTTGCATCTTGCATATGGAGAGAGCTCTCCTTTTCATCTTACATGGACCTATCAGCCAACTGCGCTCACCTTTCCGTCTTCTCGATCATGTCTTTCACTCCTTGTCTTTTTCATCTCGAACCTGTTCCTATTCATCACAAGGGGTTAATCATATCATCATATCTATATCACAACTATCATTTCCAAAAACATGAGTCTATATCATACACATGAGAATTAAATATACATTTATGAGAAAGAACATACATAAGCATGTACATAAACATTTTTGAGCAAAATGACAAGACAATATACATAAACTGATACATCCATCACAAGAGAGACATAAACACATGATACAATCGAACATCCAGTAATCTCATATATACATCAATGTCATGATACAATATATAATATGGGATCCCATAATCTGGATCAATGTCTCAAGATATGTCTAACCCTAACACCTAAGACTGACTGCCACCCTCGTGTCTTGGTGCTGGTGGAGGTGGTGCTGGATCAGGAACTACATCTGATCTACCCATTACGGCAGAGTATGACGACGCTCTCTGATCCTCTGGGACTGCCTGAATGTAGAGGCTATAATAATATGCAGCTCGTGCTGCCTCTCTCTGTCTCTTTGCTAGGGAAACTTGTAGCTGCCGCTCTCGACGCTCTGTCTCTGCTCTTTGATCAGTGAGCTGCTACTCTCTCACTGCCATAGTGATCCTAAGCTGTAATATCTCAGCCTCGAGAGCCTGTATCCTCGCTCTCAGATCATCTCCACCCGCCGGCTGGTCCTGCTGTGCCTCTGCCTACCGACGAGTTGGTCTCGCCTCATCCTCAGGCATCGCTGATCTCTGTCCCTGTGACCATTTCTGGCCACTTGATCTAGATCCCTCCCCTCTCTCCATCTTCCTCCCTCTCCCCCTCCCGCCATCTCCTCCATCTCCTCCATCCCCTCTGTCTCCCCTGTCATCTCCTCCGTCTCCCCCTGTGTTGGTACCTGTGCATCTGGTATCGTAAACTGAGGGAATAGCACCCTCCGTCGCTCTGCCCTATATGTTGCATCGGCCCCTCCATCTACCACCTCTGGGTGATACTCCTAGGGCTAGCTCCTAATACCCGCTGTCTCTGCGACTGCCTGCTGATAGTCTAACATGGGTAGCCACCCATGTCCCTCCTCATCTCTGACCCAGGCGTATGTAGTGGTCTCTGTCAAGACTCGCTGCTGCCTCCCAAACTACCGCCATACCCGAGTGATGCAAAATCTCTCTACTATCTCTAGGTGTCAGCCTACTAACAGCCGACTGCACAGCATGTAGCTCAGCTCCTCATCCGCATCACTCCACCCCTCCACATCCCTGTATGGCCTCCATGTGAAAGATGCCATCTCATCTAAGACCCTCTGATAGTATGTCACATCCCTAATATGGGCATGTGATATGTACCTTATGTACCTATAAATGTATGGGTATCTCCTCTCCCTCGGTTGAACCCTCGGGCGCATCACCGTGATGTGCTCCCACACCCACACCTGTGCTAGGATGGCACCGCACGCCCACGACCGATTGTCCCTATACATGATCTCGTGTAGCTCATGGTACATCTCTGCTAGTATGGCCGGACCCCATGCCATGCGCCGAGGTCTGCCTACCAAGTCCATCAGTAACCTGGCCCATCCTAGCGGGAATCCATTTTGACTGCGATCAGTCATCAGGATCTGTGAGATGATTGGTGCCACAATACATGGCACTGGGAAATCTCTACCGAACTCCTCTACTAACTGCTCCCAGCTGACATGCCGATCCAAGATAGTCACATCCTGGAACATCTCCTGGATCATTCGTCGCCCCTCGGTCACATCCTGATCATAGTATACCTATGCCATCACACGAATCATGTTAGTTTTCATCATCTAGAAATATTACACTTACATAATTTAAAAACATGATTATACTTATAGGCTCACCGTGACATGGCACTCGTAAGATCCTGTACACATCCTCTAGCATGATGGATGCCTCGCCTATGGGAAGATGGAAGGTGTTGTGCTCGCTATGCCATCTCTTGGTCAGTGCAGTCAACAACCCATGGTCAGCTCTGATGTTTGGGAATCTCAGTAAATACCTGAATCTCATAGCCCTAATGTCAGCACTGCCTGGATCATCTAGATCTCGGACACACCTCAGCCCAGTCACCTTCGGCGCTCTGATGATCAACATCGGAAAGACCTCCTGCAAGCCATTAAACCAAGCCAGTTGTTAGAACATATCATGATGGATGCCTAAAAATCAGTCTAACACATTTTTAAACACATAATATTGTCTGGACCCGTGTCATTTTTGCTCAAAATATTTAAAATTTCAAAATTTGCCCTTGGGCGATACTGCTTTTTTGGAGAAGTATCGCGCGATACTTCTCCTTATAGTGGTGCGATATACTTTGGGTCGTGCGATACTTCACCCGGTATTGCGCGATATTTCTCCCAGTATCGTGCAATACTGGTGCCTATACTCGCACGATACTTTGGGGACCCGCAAAGTATCGCGCGATATTTATCCCCGAAGGGTGCGATACTTCTAAAGTATCGCGCGATATCTCGCCTACCTTAAAATTTTAAATTTTAAAAACTTCACAAAATGTGCTTAAAAGGTATTAAATGACTAAAAAACAATGAGTTTTTTGAAAACATACCGGGGCAGGATAGTGCGGTGGCCGGTTGTGCAACCGGGTGCACTTGAATCGATGCCTTTGGACGGGAACTCCTGCTTGCTGGGCCATATTCTCTCTCTCAAGCTCTGAAAATTCTCAAATCACTATAAGACAAATGATTTTTGAAAATGACATTTTCACCCTTTTTATAGCATTTTGAATTTTGACCAATTTTCAAAACACCTCAGAATTGCGCAAAAATTACACCCCTAGCTAATTTTGATGTCCTAGATCCATTTTCAGACTCGAAATCAAAATCTGAGGTCATCTTGATAGTTAAAATCACATTTCAATTTTCACTTTCTTTTGCGCAGTTGGTTAAATCTTTTGAGGCCTAATCCTTCGATCTTTGTTGGGGCATCGTCATTTCTTCATTTCCATGTCTTCCAAGCTTCTAGTCTTTCATTCATCTTCATTCAATTCACTCCTTTCTCATGTTTGACTGCATCTTTCTCAGACAGGCTAGGGCATGTTTTAATGGTTAACCTATTGACCTTTACGTTCGATTGTGAATTCATTATGCTTTGATCAAATCTTTATCAATTCGCTATTTTCCTCTCTCTGATTTCGATTTCAACTCCGAGGGGGCAGTACCTATGGGATTCTCATCCCTGATCATCTTGATGTTCTTGATTCAGACATCTTTTGTGAGCTTTTGCTCAAATTTGAGATCCTTATCTCTTACTTTGAATGTGATCCCGAATCGACCTCATGTTCAAAGGCCTTTATCTATGTTTGTTCGGATGTGATCCCGAATCGACCTCACATCTGATTAGTCTTGTGATCCTAGATTAATCTCACATTTCAATTCTTTTGTGACTGCATGTGTTCCCAGATCGATCACACATTAGTCAAAAAGGGGCAAATGTATGCACCCAAAAATGGTCGCCTAGACTTTGGGCCCCATTTATTCAATTTATCAATCCTGAATCAATTTTATCAATAATCAATATTTTCAACAATATCAATCTCTTGATCAAGTCTTAATTTCTATCATATATTAAATTTTTATCCTATGGGCTAATCATTTATCCTAAGTCTTTATTTGATTAAAAAGAATATTTCCTCCCCTTTTGATTAAATAAAAAGCCCCCTTTTTCTTCTTGTCCTAAGTTGCACAAATAAAGCATTATTCCTATTTTACAAAAAGGAAAAAAAGCACTTTTTGTCTCACATGAGGCTCAAAAGTCAACACTTCACTCTCATTGGAGGATACTTGTGCACATGGATTGCTCCTCTTTCAACCTCCACCACCGATTAAGACTTTTGCCTCTTAATCTCAATGGTCCATTCCTTTGCATTTCTTATAAAATGAAAGCTCTCTCCTCCATTTTCATACCATGTTTTTGAATACTAATCTTATGCTGCAGGAATTCTTGAAGACTTTTGGAGCTTTTGAAAATCTTATTGTTCTTAGTCTTTCATTCTTGCATTTTAGCTTCATTTCATAGCTTAGTTTCCTTTGATGTAATAGAGTTAACTCACATAGCTTAATAGGAAAGATTTGTAACACTTGTTCTTTCCATTTCATAGCTTAGTTGCATTGCTTTTTCATTTCCATAGACTAGTTTGCATTGCATTTTCATAGTGATTCTTGAAGATATTGACACTCTTGCCCTTGTCTTAATTTGAATCTCTCATTGTGTGGTTGACTAGCAAGGTCACAAGCTTGTAGCTCTAGCTGAGAGCAAATACATCATAGTCCCTTGCAACTCCATGCATAGAGAGCTATGAGCCGCTTTGTGAGGCCTCATTCTTGAGCAACCTTGCATGTAATGGTTCATAGAAGTGCACCATTTTAGTGTGTACAGTTGTAATACCCCAAAAATGGGCTATAGGTTCATTAACCTTCTACATCATCAAATCAAATGAAATCAAATCAATGTCCTAACCTAAGGCACATCTGCACATCAATTCATCAAAATCCTAATTGATTATCTTAATTCTGCATCAGGAAATATTCCTTGAATATTCCTAATTATATTTATTTGAATATTATTTGGCGATAAATCATATATATCCTAAAGTTGATTAATTGAATATTCTGAATATTTAATTAATTAATTTAATTATGCCACTTAATTATTTAATTAGATTTATTCTTAAATTATATAATTTAATTTTGACAATAAATAAAAAATCTTATGAATAATTGATTAAATTCTTATTTAATTGATTAAATTCCAGTTGTCAATATTTAATAATATAGTTTGGAATAAAAGTTTGATTAAATAATTGATTAACCCATAAATCAGTTATTTTTTTATTCAAAATCAGTTAAGTTGAGAATAAATCACTTTATTATTAAATTAATTCATATTAAATCATGCACAATCAGAAAGCAGTCAACTTTAAATCAATTATCAATTTTAATTTGTTAACTTTCTAAAACTCAACATCTGATTGTTAGTTGAAAAAGTGAACTAAAACTCTATTTTGAGATAAAAAGTGCTTTTGCATGATTTTATGAGTTGATCTATTCCTGATTTCTTGTTAACTCAAAAATCAACCTGAGTTTATCAAGAGTGATTTATGGCTTTTCTCAATGCATCCTCAAGCCCTAGATTTCTATATAATCAAGGCTCAACTCCTCACAAAAAGATCCCTCGAATTTGCATCCTTACTCTAGCGAATTTGCATTTGAAGAATCAAGCTTTTGCGAACAAGGCGATTGTGAGATTTTTGTTATTGTTTTTGAGGGTTCATAGAATCCATTCATAGCATATCATTGTTAGATTAATTTTCATAGCATTACAATTCATCCTAGACTAGTTTTATATCAAGTTTTTCATCTTATTGCATACAAAATCCAAAAAAATAGATTAATTTGCATTCATATTTCATTACTTTCAATAATTTAAATCTTTCATTTAGGTGTTGCATTGTCACTGATCTCGGTCTGAATATGAGAATACCATACTCGCACCTAGTAGAAGGCAGTAAATCACCTGGTTAGCCAAATTGTTCTTATTTGCAGATTTCTTGATTTTCTAACCTCTAATGTTTTACTGAAGTGTTGTGCCTCTAGCTAGGTACAATTTTCACACACAAATTTCTAGCGCCCACCATGGGGCCCTGAAATAGGTTTCCATTTCATCTTCTAATAATTTCTATCAAATTTCTATCATTTTCTATCAAAACTATGATTTTTACTTTATGTCTGTACATTTTTCATACGAGTTTTGCCAGAGTGTCATGCCAGGACCCCTTGACTGTCGTATGATAGTTGGTGTTTTCAAGAATCATGCCTATTGTCATACATTATCATTTTAGGACTACTTTGTCGTGTGTGCACAGACCCACTGTCGTATCGTACCCAGATTATCGTGCGGGAGGTAACCCACTTTCGTACGAGTTTTGGTACTAGAGATTCAATTGTTGTATTGGATCTTCAATTTTTCTTTCAGATTTGGATTTTGTATTTGGACTGACAGCTAACCCTAACAATTGAGATCTTCTATTTTTTATTGGTACCTGCTATTCGTGCTCACTAGAAAGTGCAACAAAATTGCAAATCAGGTAAAATCTACTAAGCGCGTTGCGTGGGAACTCAGGTATTCTACTGCATCTAATAACATTTTGATTTGGGACATAAAATGAACATCTCACGTGTTTGGCTTGGGTGTCTTTCCTGCTTTCATAAATCACACTTCAGTTTTGGGCTCTAAAACGAACATAGATTTACTTTCTGCATATCTGTTACACATAGTAATCAGGCCCTATGAACACTATTTGTGGAGTTCTTGAGGGAGTGGGCTTCATTCACTTGTTTTGCATGTGAAGCTCTTCTCAAAGATAGATCCCCTTGTAGGTAGGGAGGATACTATGATTATCTCACATTCTACTTGGTTTGGTCCTCAACTTTGATCGATACATTCTCTCTTGGTCCCACTTAGAGAGCTCGAAAGACATTGTTGTTGACATCACAAATCTTGGTGAGGTGGTTTCAGTCTTAGCATGTCAAAGAATCTGTCTACTATGTTTGGGTAAAAGTGAAAAGGCTAGAGGATTATGCTCTACTCCTTTTTTGGGTAATATCAGAAACTTAGATCCTTGAATCTGGACCAAGTCCCCATGTGGTCTATTTTGTGAGTCACCTTTAGAGAGGGTTAACTGTAGTGGACATTCCCTTTATTGGGTCAACCACGTGGATGAAACCTTAAGCGATAATAGCCATTTTCGCTGTGGTAGCAACAACCGCTATATAAATTTCTTTGTGGAAGAAATCTCCACGGGTGTAGTCTCTTGTTGGGTTGTCAGATCTCCTCAACAACTCCTGATTGATTAAATTCTCAGACTATGTCAAAACCCCAGTGCGCCTAGATTAGATTTCACCCTCTTGAGATTACAAAAGTTGCAAAGTCAGACCATTACTAAAAACCCTAGTGTTGCCAAATTTTCATTTTCTAGGACTATGTGTGTGATTGGAAAAAATTTTGAGAACATACACAAGTAGCACTCCTAGGATTAGAACAATAAGTCACTTGATTATTCATGTGCAAGGTTGCTTTGTCCCTTGCTCATTATTTTCAGACGTGCTTGAACTCCCTTGCTTGTTGTTTTGTGTGCTTGTTATCTACTTGGTTACTTGAAATGAACGAATCCAAGATGAACTATTACACAGATATTCAAACTTGGACAAATTTTTTTGCAAACAATCTGATACTGAAAAACTAAAAAATTGCAAATCTGAAGCAAAAATCCTTTCTGGAGTCAAAAGTCATCCTCAAGCTTCAAAAGTCATATGAGTTTTGCCAATTGTCATGTCAGAACCCCCAGATTGGCATACGAGAGACTAGATATTATCATACGAGTGTTGTCATAAAAGTCAAGAAATTTTTTATCCTGGTGTCAATTGTCATACGAGCCTTGTCAACTGTCATGCCAGAGCTAACCCAGACTCGTACGAGCCTGGATAAAATCATATCAAAATTTTACAAAGTTTTCAGAAACCTCCAAAATTTGTCAAAAATTGAGTTTTTACATCCAACTTCCAGATTATGTCAGAAAATTCACTATGTCAGGAACATAGCAGAAACCAGAAGAATCCAATCATTTTTTTTTTCTCCAAAAGTGGTCTCTTGAGTTTGATTGAGCCTTTTGATCTATCTATTTGAATCCCATTTGATCTTGTGTCCAAATCTTGTCAAAAACATCTTCTAATTTAGTCTTCAACAAAATGGCTAAGTGTTGCAAGCTCGTGTCTACTATCTTTTGGGCGTTTACCCATACATCTAGGGCATAGTATCATTCATTTACATCCAAATCAATCTTCAACCAATCCAATATTGACAAGGTTGCATCATTCGATCTTCTTGAATCAAGTTATTCCTCAGCTGTCTTAATCTTGCTCTTTTGCTTCACCTAAGGTTAATGGTGGAAACTAGAGCTTCCTCACAAAGAAAATAAGGAGAACAACCCAAATTCTCTTCAACAACATCTTCTGTGATTTCTCAGACATTTCATCAACCCTATGACACAACTAAATTTGTAGAAGACACTCTTGGAAATCTTTACTTGAAAGGTGGTTATGTTACCCCTCTTGTATCTATCCACGAAGTTACTCAATAAACTCCACATCAATCAATCCCTGATAGTTCTCATAACAACACAATGTCTCAAGGAGGAGGAAACCAAGGTTCCCAGGGCCATCAATCTAATCATGAAGATCCTGAACTGACTCCATCTGAAATTGAACGATACAAAAGTGATGAACACTTTCAAAAATTGATGAAACATTTCTTACAAGAAAAGAAAGAAGCCTACTTCTTGGACCTAGCTCGGCAAGGAGCCAAACTTCCTCCAAACTTCAATGTTGAAGATATCGTCACTCAAGAGGAAGAAAATCCTATTATAGCCATGATGAAACAGATGCATGCTATGGAAGTCAAGTTAAACAAGATGGAAAAAGAGAAAGAACCTAAAGAATTTTCCATGGAGGCTCTATGCCCCTTTCCATTTGACAAAAACTTGTACATGCTGCCATTCCCAAAAAGAGTGGAAATATTGAAATATGATAAGTATGATGGCAACTCTAACCCTCAAGATCATGTCAGAGAATTCTGTACTCAATCTATGGAGTTCATGCATGAACCAAACTACCTAATGCATCTTTTCCCTCGATCTCTGGGAGGGTAAGCTATTCATTAGTTCTCTAAAATGCCTCCAACAATCAAAACTTTTGAGGAGTTGATCAAATTGTTCTATCAACAATACTCCTATAACATTCAACATTCGATCACCATGATCAATATCTATAATCTGAAGCAAAACTCAAGGGAACCCTTCCTGACTTTCCTGAAATGATGGAGGAAGCAGTTTTCACTCTATGCTTGACCTATTTCAGAAACTGAAAAACTAAAAATCTTCATCAACAATCTGGTTCCAGAACTCAATTATCCCTTGCAAATGCAAAATCATACATCCTTTGATAAAATGGTAGAGAATGACATCAAGATTGAGAATGTGCTTGTTAAAAAAGGAGACATATCGCTTCATAAGGAAAACAAGTACGAATCTAGTTCTAGTTCCAACAACAAAGACAAAGGTAAATTCTAGAACAAGAACAAGAATGTTGTAACAGATGGCATTGTTGATCATGTCAGTGTCCCATCAAAGGCACTCGCATTCAATCTTACCATGGGCACTCAAGCCATAAAAGCTTCTGAACAAAAGGCATCTGAACCATATCAAAAGTCAAAAGACTATAAACCATGGGTTACAACACCAAAGCGTGAGTTCACTCCTTTGGGTGAGTCCTTAGAATCTGCCATGAAAACTCTATTGGCAAAGAAAATCATCACATTGCCTGAGATAAAACCGTTTGATCTTGAACCTAAACCAAAATGGTGGAAAGAGATCGATTTTTGTGATTTCCATCGAAACAAGGGTCATAAAACCAATAACTGCATACACTTGAAGCATCTCATAAAAGAAAAAATTGATAATGGAGAAATTATAATTGATAATCACAAAACCAACAATGATCATACGACATTCATAGAACCATTTCAAAAACATGGTCAAGGAGATTCATCTTCTCAACCTAACATGGGTGCTAAAGTCAATTACGCATACTCTGGAAACAATGCTATCATAAATATGGTAGAACCATGCCTATCTAAATATTGTAATGTTATCACAATTGTTAGAAAGGATAGAGATAATCAATCAGCAAATGCAATAACTCGATCACAAGCTCAAGCACATTTACAAGGACAAAACTCGGGTTCATCCAGTGCCCCTAAGGTTCCTTTCAATCTTTCATCTGCTTCCAAAAAGAGGGCCACCTCAAAATCATCGAATCTTAAAGAGACCAGGCCTACATCATACAATATTGTCCAACAACTCTAGCATACCAATGCAAAAATATCCATGTTTGAGTTGCTTTGGATATCTCCTGCTCATAGAGCTATTATGGATAAAGCTCTGCTCGGTTCCAATGTTACTAACAATCTTGATCTAGATAGATTCCAAACTACGGTTGGTCATCTGACATCACCCTGTTATATCTCCTTTTCAGAGGAAGATGAAAATTCACTAAGTCATCCACATAACCAGACCTTGCATATTGAAGTCTTGATCCAAAACCATCGTGTCAAACATGTGTTGATAGATGGAGGCGTTGGTCTAAATATATGTTCTTACAAATTAATCACACAACTGGGATTATCAGAAGATGCTATTGATCCTAAAAATAATATAACCATTAAAGCATATGATGAGCAAGAAAGATCTTCCAAAGGAACAATTGTCCTACCTATCAGAACATGACCTGTTCTTAAAGAAATCACTTGTCAAGTTCTAGATCTTCCATTGGCTTACAACGTTCTTCTAGGAAGGCCTTGGATACATGAAATGCAAGCTATTCCATCAACATACCATCAATGTGTGAAATTTCCTTATGATGGAGTAGAGGCCACAATTACAGTTGACATATCCATATCTTGCAACGCCTTGAAAGAAAGTGCTGACAAACTTGTTCCACATAATAGAGAATCTTTCACCAAGCAAATAGACATTGCATCTACATCTAAGATGGAAGACATTTCCAAAGAAGTCAAAATTAAGGACACAGGTATGGGAGAATACACAATGGAACCAGTCCTATCTCTCACATCTCTCCCGTTGTCCCCAAAATCTTATGGACAATCGTCAAACAAAGTGAAACCTATTGCTAAAGAATCTCAGGTCATATTTAATGGAATTTTTATCACATAAAAAGTGTCCAAGTAAGAATATGATGAAGAAGAAGCTATATTATCATGGTTATACAAAGATGAGTCTCAATCCCAGGCAATTCAGAAATGTGACTCTAAAACACCTAAAATCCCTGTCAAATCTTATGGACCAGGTCAAACTCATGTCGAAAATGAGATACACTAGAAAAGGACCTTTAGGAACAAGAGGCAAAGGCATTGTAAAACCAGTTGAACATTGTGGAAGGATAACTAAAGATACTACAGGCCTGGGATGTCAAAAGAACCCTTTTCATCTCAGCAAAAATTCCCCACATGTCTTAGAGAAAATTGAACAATCAACAGAAACTCAACTAGAGAGAGAAACACAACAATGAGACAGTGATGATTCAGACACCTCTGAGCTTATTCCTTATGAACATTTACCTCAAGAAATACTAGATCTTCTTAAGGATGAAGAAAAACCTAAGGAGAATATCAATGTGGTAGACACACAAAAACCTACTACTAAACAATAGGAAGGTAAACCCATCACAATAGCTGAAAATTTTGGATACAATAGTGATTCTGAAATAGACTCCCATGAGTATGAATTCAAGTCAGAATCTGAAGGTAATCCTATTTGGGGGATTCATCCTGACTTTAAACATGTTCTCAGATTTCCCAGAGGTCTAGATGAAGAATCAAAGGATGAATCAAATGACTATGAATGGGGAGCTATTCCAAAAGAAGATGAGCTTATCACTGAAAAACAAATTGATGTCATTCACCAATATTCACCTAAATCCGACATAAGTCTAGAGTGAAATGATGAACTTAACGAGTCTGATCCAACTATGGCTGAAGTGGAATCCAATAATGACATTGAGACTATTCGCTAATTGAACATTCTGAGAAGTAATATCACCTTTGAATTTGAGAGTCGGGTTAGGACCAATGATGAAAACACCATATGCGTGAACGCCATTTCCCAATCCTCCCCTACATTGACTATCCAACATCCAGAACTTATTGACCAAATGTCTCCTGATCTGAGCCAAGATATCTATACCTTTCAAAATGACTATGCCCTTGCTTGCTACCTCAATGCAGTGGAACCTATGATGACTTCCATCAGTGAACCGACGGTTAGCATGACAGAGTTGGATATCAAATATCTTAGTCAAAAGAACAAAATTAAAAAGAAAAGGAGTTCTGAGGGTGAAAACCACTTTGTGGTAGTCTCAGAACCTAAAATAGTAAAAATAAAAGATGTATCTAAAGGTGAAAACCTCTCTGAGGTGCCTAAAGATGAGATATTTGATGTCCTTCCAAGTCATTTACATGACAGATCTCTAGTATTGATAGAGCCCACTCAATCTATCAACTTGGGTACAATAGAGGAACCACAACTGATTCATGTAGCACAATCTCTTTCAGAAGAAGAAAAATAGGCATTCACCACTTTCTTGACATAGAAGAAGATCAATTTTTCATGGAAGTATTCAGATATGCCGGGGTTAGATCCAAATCTGATAATGCATCATCTCTCTATAGCTCCAAGAGTCAAACCTATTAAACAGAAATTGTGAAAGATGCATCCACATGTTGCACTTCTCATAAAGGCTGAGCTAAAAAAGTTACTAAAAGCCGGATTTATTCGAGTCATAGATTATGCTGAATGGATCTCTAACATTGTTCCATTATCAAAACCTGACAAATCTATTAGAGTGCGCATAGACTTTAGAGATGTAAACAAAGCTTTCCCTAAGGATGACTTTCCACTACCAAACATCGATATGATAGTGGATATGACTGCAGGCTTTGAAATGTATTCTTTAATGGATGGTTTCACTAGATACAACCAAATCAAGATTGCTCCAGAAGATCAAGAGAAAAAAAATTTCACATGTGCATGGGGTAATTTTTGTTGGAATGTCATGCCATTTGGTCTTAAGAATGCTAGTGCTACATATCAATGACCTATGACATCTATCTTTCATGATATGATGCATCAAACTATGGAAGACTATGTTGATGACACCTTAGCTAAATCAATGATAAGATCAGAACATTTGAATGACTTGAGAAAAATACTAGATAAAATGGAGAAGTTTAGTCTCAGAATAAACCCTAAAAAGTGTGCTTTTGGTGTCACTTCTGGAAAGCTCCTAGGCTATATTGTTTCAAAGAAGGGCATTGAAGTAGATCCTGCTAAAGTCAAGGTTATCATGGAGATGCAACCTCCTAAAAATATCAGTCAAATGAGAACCCTACAAGGAAGGGTGCAATCGATCAAATGATTCATATCTCAGTTAGCTAACATATCACAACCTTTCACAAAGACATTACATAAAGGTGTGACCTTCTCATGGAATAAGGAATGTGAAAAGAACTTCAATCACATCAAAAAATATTTGTCAAATCCTCCTATTTTGATGCCTCCTATTCAAGGAAAGCCATTGATCCTATATGTCTCCGCCATAGATACATCACTGGGGGCATTACTACCACAACATGATGAAAATAAGAAAGAGAGAGCTATCTACTACATTAGCAGAACATTGGTAGCATATGAGAAGAACTATTCCATGATTGAGAAATCTTGTCTAACTATGACCTTTGCATCACAAAAACTGAGACACTACATGTTAGCTCATACAACACAACTAATAGCTAAGATTGATCCACTAAAGTACCTACTAAGCAAAGTTTCCCTCACAGGTAGATTAGCTAAATGGGTGATGCTATTAAGTGAATTTGACATAGAATATGTTGAAAGGAAAGCTATCAAAGGACAAGTCATTGTAGATTAGTTGGATGAAGCACCATCGTTTGATGATACACCATTACAGATGAACTTTCCTGATTCATCCATCATGCACATATCTTTTAGGACTTGGCATCTTTTCTTTGATGGATCTTACACACAAAATGGATCTGGAGCAGGCATATTGTTCATAACACCACAAGGTTACTCAATACCTAAAGCATTTAGAATAAAGTTTCCTTGCACAAACAATATTGTTGAATATGAAGCTCTACTTAATGGAATGAAGATAGCAATTGAATGGTGAGTAACAGAGTTGCACATTCATGGAGACTCACAGCTTGTAATACACCAAGTCAATGATGTGTACCAAATGAAAGATGAGAAACTAATTCCTTACAAACACATGGTAGATGACTTAAAGAAGTATTTCATATCTATCACATTTGAGTAGATTCTTAGAATGGAGAACAAGGCTGTTGATGCTATGGTGATGCTATCATCTCTACTACAGCAGCCCAAACATGAGCTACATTATGAGTTCTTGGTGGAAGCATTGTCATTCCCTACATATGATTCCCCTGAAACCCGCATGATTTGCACTATTGTTGGTCATGATTCTTCCAGATACAAGAACCTATACTCTTACCTTAAAGACCAAATCATCCCTTATTCCTTCAACCACCATGAGAAATGATACCTTATCCGAAATGCATCCCGGTATGTCATCATTGGTAATGACCTATACAAACAGAGTCTAGATGGTACACTTCTTAGGTTTTTAGAATGAGAAGAGTCTCAATGTGTATTAGAGGAAGTCCATGATGGTATATGTGGATCAAATTCCAATGGTTTAACACTAGCTCAAAAACTTATTAGGGCTGGGTACTATTGGCCTGAACTAGAAAAAGAGGCTATCAAATATGCTAAGAACTATCAAAAGTGTCAAGTACATGGGAACTTGATTCATGCACTAGGGAGAGATCTTATTCCTTTACTACACAATGGCCTTTTCAAAAATGGGCATTTGATCTAATTGGAGCTATTTATCCACATTCTTCTAATGGACATACCCATATCATTACAGCTACAGACTATTTCACAAAATAGGTAGAAACAATTTCTTTGACTCAAGAAATTGACAAACAAATCTCTATGTTCATCGTGAACTACATCATATGTTGGTATAGTATCCCACATTCATTAGTCATAGATAATGGTGGCTAATTCAAGAACAAGGACCTAGATTCCTTATGCTCAAAGTTCAAAATTACACAACATTGGTCGTCCATATACTATCCCCAAGGGAATGGACAAGCAGAGGCATCAAATAAGAATCTATTGAAAATCTTACATTGTACAGTAATTAAAATAGGAAGAGACCGACATCTCATGATCAATCCAACTCTTTGGGCCTATAGAACAAGTATCAGAATGCCCACTGGGGCTACACCATTCGCTTTAGTTTATGGGTCTGAAGCGGTATTGCCTATTTGAGGTTGAAATCCCATCACTAAGAATCATAATGCATGGTCTAGTAATTGATGATGACTATAGAGTGTCTAGGTTGCAAGAACTTGAACTACTAGATGAGTGCAGACAAACAACATATGATCATCTCAGAGTATATCATAAAAGAATGTCTAGAGGTTACAACAAGAAAGTCAGACACAAAGAATTTCAGGTTGGCGATCTAGTCTTGAAAGATCCTAAAAATCAATCACATCGAGAGTGTAATGGGAAGTTTGAACCCAACTAGCTGGGTCCCTTTGTTATCACTGCTACTTTTGGCTTTGGAGCCTATCAACTCTCAACGAATGAAGGAGAACAACTCTGAGAACCAATCAACATTCTCCATCTGAAGAAATTCTACGCCTAAGGCATTCAATATTAAAAAATATCTTGAAAAAATCATAAAAATTAGAAAAAGTCCTAAAAAAATGAACATTTTTGGTGAAAACCTAGCAATAGGCGCCTTGATGTATCACAAAAAAAATTTAATTTAATTTTTTTTTTAAAAAAAAGTGCCTTGGTGAAAACCTGGAAACAGGCGCCTTGGTAGAAAAAATAGAATCTTTGTCAAGATGGTGAAAACCTGGCAAACGGGTGCCACTTGTTCAAAACACTCCATCTATCAGTGTAATCTTGGTCTTTCCCAGCTTTTAGTCTTGCTTTAGTTTGTACATCTCTCCTAGTTTGTTTCCGCATCCTTGTTTTCAATAAAGTCAGTCTGTGCACCAATCAGCTCAAACGTCTATATCTTATCAATGTTTCAAATTTGGGGGCAATCAATGTCATATCCTATGGTCTCTAGTATATCTCAGACAACTCATATCCAGTCAGAGTCCTTTGAAACTACATCTGAGTCAGTTAGTCTCCTCACCAGAAAGGATTTTGCACTCAAACACAAACATCAACACAAATCGAAAATAATCTTTGCTTCACTGCTTTAATCTCCTTGTATGCTTACTGTTTCGCATTGAGATTTTTGCATATTATGTCCTTTCGAGCTCTATGATGATGTCCTTTATAGGATTTAGAGAGTGATGACTGGGGGCATAATCTTTTCTTTATTTTCTGCTTTGAGTGAAAATCTAACAACTTTGGAAATTCTGGATTGAAATGGTGTCCATTTGTAAGAGCCTCCATCACGTATTGGATGGCCATGTGTACCTCGACCATTGATACCCATAAAATTCAAGGAATTTTGATCTAACTATTGTCTTTTTGAGTGAATTCTTACTCCTACTATGAAATGCGACCTTACCTAAGGATGTGAATGATAAAGGGTCACTACGGATAATTCACAGTGGATTCAGAATGATCTCTCGATTACTTGGTGTGTTTGTACGCAAGGCATATTCAGGTCATCACAACATTCATGTTCTGATGCTTATACAAATTGCTATATCAAAATGGACATGATATTCAGGTCATCCTGGCATTTGTGCCTTGGTGCTTATATCTAATTCGACATTCTAAAAACAACATCAATATTCATACATCCATGGTTGTCTGGCCAGTGGGTGTTGTATTGACTTTGACTTAAAAATCAATATTCATATGTTCATAGTTTTCTAACTAGTGGACATTGTATTGATTTATCTGATTACCTAATAAAATATTCAGTGATGAAAATGACCGACACATGATCAATGACTAGGTCCTAGGTCTTAGGTTTGCATTTCATCCTACACGTCATGTTGCATTTTGCATAATTGCATTTATCTCACAATTTCCAAATCAGCTTAACACTTAAATGATTCTTCAAAACAACACTAAACATGACACAAAGGCTGAGTCTCACACGAAGGTCTCCTCACAGATCAACAAGTAGTCACCATACTGGGTTAAATATCCTTTTTGACAAATGACCAAGTACTTGTCTTCATCAAATACCTACAAAACATATCATGTGTATAGCTGCATTTACATATTATAATAATTTCATTCATCCATTGCATACATGCATGTGCATCCATAAAGCATAAGCAAATCATCCATTTCTACAATCCATAATCAACTGAATTGCATTATCCATACATTTGAAAGAAAACATTGCATTGCATATTCCATACATTCTACACTAATCAAAGTATTCACATCACATGATATATCATCATACACAAAATGACAAGTACACAAGAAGTCACAACCAAAAATCAATCAATCTCATATATATCATATAACTCGGAATAGTCAGAGGTGCACTACTGGCACAAGATACAAAAGAATGAGCTCATGTGAGCTATCAGAACAAATCAGTATATAAACAAAATGACAAAAAATAGTGGACAACATGACAGATCAGCTGTCTGCCTACTCCTCTACATCTGGTGGGGGTGGTGTAGGTGCATTAGGTGGTGGATTATTCCACGGTGCTCTAGCTCCCTCGGAAGCAACCATATACTGAGAATACGTAGGAACTCTTTGCGCAACAAGTACAATAGCATAGTATGCAAACACATAATAAGCAACCCGTGTAGTCTGATGTGTGACCTCTACCTGTAGCCATCTGTTGTCTACCTCCCACTCTACACACTGCCTCTCTGACTCCTTGAGCTGTATCTCAAGGGTAGCACTCTGCAATCTCAGGTCTCTGATATGTAACCTAAGCCACCTAATGATGTCCTGAGGAGTCTGCCTCAGTCTAGGATCTACATCTATAGCTGGCATCTCTATATCCTTAGGTTGATCAAAAAAATCTACCTTACGCACCTTGTAGCGTCTAACCTCAGCACCAAGATCAAAATCAGGATCTACCTGTGTAGTATCAGTATCACTGCCTACATCCTACTGTGCCCCCAGAACCTCATCAGGACTCCCAATGCTACCAAGTGTGCCACTCTCTCCTCTAGTGGATCTCCTCTATATAACTATAGGTCTACTTGCTGTAGAACTATGAGGGCGAGGTGGTCTCATCTTTCTAGCTGGTCTCTGTGGTGTCACCATAGCTCTAGGTCTAGGAGGTGTGGGTTGCACAATAGGAATCTGAACCTCACGACGTCTCTGGCCTCTACCCATCAGTGCACTGGTGACATCTATAGCCTCCTCCATGGTGGGGATCAGCTCTGTGGGATCTGAGAACCTATGCATAGGGTGCTTCACCAGCCAAGCAATGAATGAATCAGTAACCCCAGCATCAAAAACCTATGGTCTGTAATCCCACTCTCTCGGCACATATCTAGTATACTCCTGGCTACACAGGGCGTAATATAAATGAGTTGTCCAACCTAGTCCCAGCTCTCAAACAAACTGTGCATATGTGGCATAGTCCTAAGGAGCATCCTGAATGATGTCGTACTCCCTCCACACTCGTGAAATGATGAAACTCTCAAGGATAGTGGTGGATCGACCAATCAGCACCCGACTCTAATAGAAGTAACTGAACTGAGACCGAGCAATCAACCATGCCTCTACCTGTAGGTACAGTCTCCATATGACAAAGGTCATGTCATCTAGAACATGCCTCCAATACTCAATGATACCCATATGGAACTGTGTCACATATCCAGAATATACATATATGATAGGCTCCTGTAGCTGTACACACTAAAATGGTGCACTTCTATGAACCATTACATGCAAGGTTGCTCAAGGATGAGGCCTCACAAAGCATCTCATAGCTCTCTATGCATGGAGTTGCAAGGGACTGATAAATTTGCTCTCAGCTAAAGCTACAAACTTGTGACCTTGCTAGTCAACCATACAATGAGAGATTCAAGTGAAGACAAGGGCAAAAATGCCAATATCTCCAAGAATCAAATATGCAATGCAATGCAAATCTAAATGAGAATGCAATCTAAGCTATGAAAGGAAAATACAATGCAACTAATTTATGAAAGGAAATAACAAGTGTTACAAAACCTTCTTATTTAAGCTATGTGAGTTACTCTATTGCATAAAAGGAAACTAAGCTAATATGCCATGATCATGCAAACTAAGCAAAGGAAATATGCAACTAAATGATGTAATGAAATGAAGCAAGTCTTCAATATCCTCAAAAGCTCCAAATGCACCTAAAACCTGCAGCATAACATTAGCATAAAAACATGGTATGCAAATGAAGGAGAGAGCTCTCCTTTTATAAGAAATGAGGTGAAATGGACCATGGAGATTAAGAGGCAAAAAGTCTTAATCAGCGGTGGAGCTTGAAAGAGGAGCAATCCATGTGCACAAGTATCCTCCAATAGGAAAATAAGAGTTGACTTTATGTCCATATGAGACAAAAAGTGCTTTTCTCCTTTTTGTGAAATAGGAATAATATTTTATTTGTGCAACTTAGGATAAGAGGAAAAGTGGGGCTTTTTATTTAATCAAAAGGGGAGGAAATATTCCTTTTAATCAAATAAAGACTTAGGATAAATGGTTAGCCCAAGGATAAAAATCTAATATATGACCGAATTTAAGATTTAATCAAGAAATTGATATTGTTGAAAATATTGATTATTGATAAAAATGATTCAGGGTTGATAAATTGAATAAATGGGGTACAAAGTCTAGGCGACCATTTTAGGGTGCATACATTTGCCCCTCTTTTACTAATGTGTGATCGATTTGGGAACACATGCAGTCAAAGAAGAATTAAAATGTGAGATCGATTTGGGATCACAAAACAACTCAGATGTGAGGTCGATTTAGGATCACATCCGGACAAACATAGACAAAGGCCTTTGAACATGAGGTCGATTCGGGATCACATTCAAAGTAAGAGATAAGAATCTCAAATTTGAGAAAAAGCTCACAAAAGATGTCTGAATCAAGAGAATCAAACAATTGGGGATGAGAATCCCATAGGTACTGCCCCCTCGGAATCGAAATCGAAATCAGGTAGAGAGGAGAACAATAAATTGATAAGGATTTGATCAAATCGGAATGAAATCATAATCGAGTATAAAGGTCAATAGGTTAACCATAAAACATGCCCCAGCCTGACTGAGAAAGATGCAGTCAAACGTGAGAAAAGAGGGAATGAAATGAAGATGAATGAGAGACTAGAAGTTTGGAAGACATGGAAAGGAAGAAATGACGAGCCCCAACAAAGGTCAAAGTATTAGGCCTCAAAAGATGTAGCCAACTGCGCAGAAGAAGGAAAGATTTTGAAACATAATTTTGACTATCAAGATGATCTTGGATTTCGATTTCGAGTCCAAAAATGGATCCAGGACATCGAAATTAGCTAGGGGTGCAATTTTCACGCAATTTCGAGGGGTTTTTAAAATGAGGTCAAAAAGTCAAAAGGCTATAAAAGGGGTCAAAATGTCATTTTTAAAAATCATTTGTCTTTTAGTGATTTGAGAATCTTGAGAGCTTTAGAGAGAGAAAATGGCCCAGCAAGCAGGAGTTCCCATCCACAGACATCGATTCGAGCACGCCCGGTTGCACAACCGGCCACCACACTATCCTGCCCCGGTATGTTTTTTAAAAACTTGAGTGTTTTGAGTCATTTTTCACATTTAATACCTCTTTTTAGCACGTTTTTCAAATTTTTAAAATTTCTATTTTTTTTTGTTGGGCGAAATATCATGCGATACTTTAGAAGTATCGCGCCCTTTGGGGAGAAGTGTTGCGCGATACTTCACGGGTCCCCAAAGTATCGCGCGACCTAAGACACCAGTATCGCATGATACTAGGTGAAAGATCGCACGATACCGAGTGAAGTATCGCGCGACATACGGTATATCGCCCCGCTATAGGGAGAAGTATCGTGTGATACTTCTCCAAAAAAGAATATCGCCCAAGTAAAAAATTTGATTTTTGACATATTTTTGAGCAAAAATGACATGGGTCTAGACAATGTTGCGTTTTAGAGATGTTGTATACTGATTTTTAGACATCCATCATGATATGTGCTAACAACTGGCTTAGTTTTTTAGTTTGCAGGAGGTTTTTTCGGCACTGATCATCAGAGCGCCAAAGGTGACTGGGTTGCGGTGTGTCCGAGATCTGGATGATCCGGGCAATGTCGATATCAGGGCCATGGGATTCTGATATTTGTTGAGATTCTGATATATCAGGGCTGACCACAGGTTGTTGACTGCTCTTGCCGAGAGATGGCATAGTGAGCACAACACCTTTCACCTGCCCACCGGAGAGGCATCTATTACGTTGGAGGATGTCTACAGGATCCTACGAGTGCCGTGCCATGGCAAGCCTGTGAGTAGAATCATGTTTTGCGATATAATCATAAATGTAATATTTCCATATGATGAAAACTGACATGATTTGTTTGTTGGCACAGGTGTACTATGATTAGGATGCCACTGAGGGGCGCCGATTGATCCAGGAGATGTTCCATGATGTTACTATTCTGGATAGGCATGTCAGCTGGGAGAGGCTGATAGATGACTTCGACAGAGATTATCCAGTGCCATGCATAGTGGCATCTATCATCTCTCAGATCCTGATGACTGACCGTAGTCAGAAGGGTTTCCCACTTGGATGGGTGAGAGTACTGGTGGATTTGGTAGGCAGGCCGCGTCGGATGGCATGGGGTCTTACCATATTGGCAGAGATGTACCATGAGTTACATGAGATCGTCTATAGGGACGGTCAGACCTGGGCGTGTGGTGCCATCCTGGCATAGGTGTGGGCTTGGGAGCACATTACTGTGGTGTGCCCCAGAGTTCAACCGAGGGAGAGGAGGTACCCCTTTATCTACAGGTACCTAGAATTCATATCACATGCCCATACTGGGGTTGTGACATATTACAGGAGGATTTTAGATGAGATAGCCTCATTCACATGGAGGGCATACAGGGAGGTGGAGGTCTGGGGAGATGCAGCCGATGAGCTGAGCTACATGATGTGCACTCGGCCACTGGTAGGTCGATATGCGGAGATAGTGGAGAGGTTTTGCATCACTCGGGTGTGGCGGCAGTTTGGGAGGCAGCAGCGAGTCTCGACAGAGACTACTACATATGCCAGGGCCAGGGATGAGGAGGGTCATGGGTGGCTACCCATGTTGGACTATCAGCAGGCTGTCACAGAGACAACGAGTATCAGGAGCGAGCCTTGGGAGTATTTTCCAGATGTGGCAGATGCAGCATACAGGGCAGAGCGGCGAAGGGCACCATTCCCTCGGTTTACGATACCGGATGCACAAGTACCGGCACAGGGAGGAGATGGAGGAGATGACGGGGGGACGGAGGAGACGGAGGGGATGGAGGGGACAGAGGGGATGGCAGGAGGGGGAGAGGGAGGAGGATGGAGAGAGGAGAGGGCTCAAGATCAGGTGGCTGGAAACAGTCATGGGGACAGAGATCGTTGATGCCCAAGGATGAGGTGAGACTAGCTCGCCGGCAGGCAGAGGCACAATAGGATCAGCCTGCGGGTGGAGATGATCTAAGAGCCCAGATAGATGCTCAGGAGGTAGAGATACAGCAGCTCTAGATTACTATAGCAGTGAGAGACCAGCAACTGCTAGATCTGAGAGCAGAGCGAGATCAGCAGATAGCCTATCTCAGGGCAGAGATAGCACACCATGAGGCGATGGCACAAGCAGATGCGTTAGAGCTCCGACGGGAGTCAGCGAGAGCAGCCTATTATCACAGACTCTACCTACAGGCCATTCTAGAGAGTGAGAGAGAACCATCATACTCTTAGAGGGTAGGGGTATCAGATGTGGTACTCGATAGGAGAGCCATGCCTCCTCCACCACCACGAGCTCCTCACGAGGGTGGTAGCGAGTCCTAGGGTTAGGTCTTAGGTTGATAGATGTTTATACATATCTTGAGACATTGATCCAGATTATGGGATCCCATTTGTATATTGTATCATGACATTGATGTATATATGAGATTACTGGATGTTTGATTGTATCATGTGTTTATGTCTCTTTTGTGATGGATGTATCAGTTTATGTATATTATCTTGTCATTGTGCTCAAAAATGTTTATGTACATGCTTACGTATGTTCGCTCTCATAGATGTATGTTTAATTCTCATGTGTATGATATAGACTCATGTTTCTTGAAAATGATAGTTTTGATATAGATATGATGATATGATTAACCCTTTGTGATGAACAGGAACAGGTTCGAGATGAAAAAGGACAAGGAGTGAAAGACATGATCAAGAAGAAGGAAAGGTGAGCGCAGTCGACTGACAGGTCCACGTAAGATGAAAAGGAGAGCTCTCTCCATATGCAAGAAATGCAAAACTAGACTATCATGACCCTAAAAATGCAAGCTACTATGAAAGTGGTTGACTTGCAAGGTCACAACGCTTATAGACATCTAATTATCATCATCGAGCGTTATTGGTAGCATCATAAGATCATAAAATGCACACTAGCATAACTATGTGGATATGAATATGATCTATATCAGATAGAAATGTGGAAATCTCACCTAGGCATCAAAGACATATAGGTCAAGATGACTAATGCAGTGAAATCACCTAAGTTTGATATGGCGAGATTATGCTTGTATCAAGACACATGAAAGTCAGGATAGCTATAAGCATGCACTCACAAAACAGTCAAGGATAATACCTTGTCAATCCATAGTGTCAAGTAAGACCAGCATAAATGCTCATGACAGTTAGGATCAACAAAATATACCCACAAGTAGATAAAGAAATAAAACATGTTCTCAGACCCTCAGTCTTCTAGCTATGCATCATCGAAAACTTCTCAGGGAGAGACCACTCATCAAAGAAATCCTCATAGACAGCACACAAAGAAAAATAAAGTCATCATATCGCTAGCGAGTTGATTGTTTAAGTGCGTGTGTGTAGGTCATAGAGTCAAACTCTGAGTATCGCATTTGCAAATGAATAATATTGCATCATACTTAGACTATTGGGAAAGACATCTGATAAGTGTTAAGAAACACTTGACGCAAGGGTAGTGTTGAAAAACACTGTTTGGGGTGGTGTTGAAAAACACCTATTGTGAAATGCCCCAAGAGACAAACGCACCTAAAAGACCAATGCTAACAGTTATGCCCCCTAGACAAAGACAAAGACCAATTCCAGACTAAGCCAAATAAGGTCAAGGCATGAGGGAAAGGCTCAGTGTCGAGGACGCATGCTAACAAATAGGAGTGCAAAGGCCGCAAGTAGCACCTGTTTCGTGGTTTTCACCACTTGGATTCTTTTTTCATTTTTTCATTTTTTTTGGATTTTTGAATTTTTGCATTTTTTATTTTTTTTGTATTTTTTTAGGACTTTTTATGCTTTTTAGGATTTTTTCAACATCATATATGAATTTTTTAAGTATTTTTTCAGGATCAATAAATATGTACAAGGGATGCCCCCAGACAGAAACGGGCATCAAGGATAGAACTTCTTGAGGTGCACAATGTTGATGGGATCAGGGAGCTGTTCTCCATCGGGATCTGACAGTAAATATGCACCGGTACCAAAAGCAGCTGTGATGACATATGGTCCAAGCTAGTTAGGTTCAAACTTGCCCTTTTGTTCTCTATTCTATTGGTTCTTAGGGTTCTCTCGCAAAACAAGATCACCTATTTTAAATTCTCTAGGGTGAACCTTCTTGTTGAATGCTTTGGACATATGCTTCTGATACACTCTGATATGATCAAAAGAAGCCTTACGCTTCTCATCTAGAAGTTCTAGTTCCTGTAACCTCATGGCACGGTAATCCTCATCTGTAATCAAACCTTTGAGTGAGACTCTAAGTGATGGTATCTCTACTTCTAAAGGCAATACCGCTTCAGCGCCATAGGTAAGGGCAAAAGGCGTGGCTCCTATAGATGTGCGAATGCTTGTTCTATAAGCCCATAGTGCTGGATTGATTTGCAAGTGCCAATCCCTACCATTCTTGTGCACTGTCCTATGAAGAATCTTAAGGATGGTTTTATTGGAAGCCTCTGCCTATCCATTTCCCTGTGGAAAGTAAATGGAGGACCAATGTTGCTTGATTTTAAACTTTTTACATAAATGCTTTAGGTCCTTATTCTTAAATTGTCCTCCATTATCCGTGATGATCTCAGAAGGCACTCCAAATCGGCAAATGATATGATTCAAGATGAACAAAGAGATAGTCTTCCCTGAAGCAATAGAAAGTGGCACAACTTCCACCCATTTTTTGAAGTAGTTAGTGGCAGTGATAATGAACTTATGTCCACCTGATGAGTTGGGATGAATCTGTCCAACCAAATCAAAGGCCTAGCGCTGAAATGGCCAATGAGAAACAGAAGAGATCAGCTCCCTACCTGGAGCATGAATTAGGTTTCCATGTTTCTAACATTTTTCACATGACTTAGCAAAGGTGACTGCATCTATCTGCATTGTGGGCCAATAATATCCCGCCCTAAGCAACCTTTAGGCCATGGCAAGACCATTAGAATGTCCACCACAAATGCCCTCATGGATGTCAACTAACGCTTGGTTAGATTCCTCCTTTTCCAAGCACCTAAGGAGTGTCCCATCTAAACCCCTCCTATATAAATCACCAGAGATAAGGGTGTGGCGAGAGGTGTTATGGATGAGGTTTCAATGTTCAGAACAGTTGAATGTGTTGGGGACGATGCCATCACGAAGATATGAATAGATAGCACCATATCAAGAAGATTCGTGTGTGACAATGGCACAAATGACATGGCTTTCAAACGATTCAAAGATGGGATGGTGTAGCTCTTCCACCAGGAATTCAAATCTCGATTCATGTGTCTCCAACTAAAGAAGGGAAGCTAATGTGGCCATGGCATCTGCAACTTTGTTCTCTGTCCTAGGGATCTGTTGAAACGTAACAAAGGTAAAGTAATGCTTCAATGAGTCAACCATCTTTTTGTAGGGTATCAATTTATCATCCTTGGTTTGATACTCTTCATTGACTTGGTTGATGATTAACTGGGAATCCCCAAAGACATGTAACTCTGTGATGTTCCATTCTATAGCCATTCTCAAGCCATTGGTTAAAACTTAATATTCTGCAATATTATTCGTACATGGGAATAAAAGTTTGTAAGACTTTGGAATATTGTACCCATGTGGAGAAACAAATAACACTCCAGCACTTGATCCATTTTGCATGCGGGAACCATCAAAGAACATTGTCCAAGTGTGAGTAGTCATATACAAGATGTGTTCATCTGGGAATTCCACTTGGACCGGCATACTATCCTGAATTGGGAAATCAGCTAATTGGTCAGCAATAGCTTGCCCTTTTATGGCTTTCCTTTCAACGTACTCTATGTCAAATTCAGTTAGGACCATCATCCATTTAGCAAGTCTACCCGTGAGGGCAGCCTTACTAAGCAAGTATTTAAGAGGATCAATTTTTGCAACCAAATGTATGGTATGAGCAAGCATATAGTGTCGCAACTTTTGAGAAGCAAACACCACTGCAAGACAAGACTTCTCAATGTTATTGTAATTGATCTCATAGGAGACTAGAGTACGGCTGATATAGTATATAGCCCGTTCTTTTCTAGTATCATCTAAATGAGCCAATAATGCCCCCAAGGAAGATTCTATTGCTGAAATGTATAGGCTCAATGGTTTCCCTGGAATAGGAGGCATTAGGATCAGAGGATTAGCCAGGTATTGTTTGATCTGATCTAGGCTCTTTTGACAATCCTCGTTCCAAACACAAGAAGCACCCTTATGCAATGTCTTATTAAAGGGTTGTGCTCTATCTGCAAGCTGAGAAATAAACCTCCTAATCAATTGAAGACATCCCTGAAGACTTCTCATTTGAGTGATATTTTGAGGAGGTGGCATATCTAGAATTGCTTGGACCTTTTCAGGATCAACCTCGATACCTTTTGCTGATATTCTAAATCCTAAAAGTTTGCCTGAGGTGACACCAAATGCGCACTTCTTTGGATTCAATCTGAGTTGAAACTGTTCCATGTGATCTAGAATTACTTTCAGATCATCGAGTTGTGTGTCCCATTTTCTTGATTTTGCCAGGGTATCATCCACATAATCTTCCATATTTTTGTGCATCATATCATGAAAGATAGTGGTCATAGCTCTTTGGTAGGTTGCTCCTGCATTCTTTAACCCAAATGGCATGACGTTCCAGCAATAGGTTCCCCATGAACATGTGAATGCTATTTTCTCTTGGTCTTTGGGAGCTATTTTGATTTGATTATATCCTGAGAAACCATCCATTAGAAAGTATATCTCATAGCCCGCTGTCATGTCCACTATCATGTCAATGTTTGGAAGTGGAAAATCATCCTTTGGGCATGCCTTGTTTAAGTCTCTAAAATCTGTGCATACACGAATGGACCCATCATGTTTGGAAACTGGTACTATGTTTGAGATCCATTATGTATAATCGATGGCTCTGATGAATCCAGCTCTCAAAAGTTTTTCTAATTCCGCTTTGACAAGGAGAGCTACATGTGGATGCATTTTTCTGAGTCTTTGTTTCACTGGTTTGACTCCTGGAGCTATGGATAAGTGATGCATTATAAGATTTGTGTCAAGCCCTGGCATGTCTGAATAGGTCCATGCAAAATTAATTTTCTTCTTTTGTAAGAACTGTACATATGCCTTGGTCTCTTCCTCTGATAAAGATTGAGCAAGATGAACTATTTGAGGAGTTTCTTCTGTGTTCAAATTGACTGGCTTTGTTGGCTCAATCAATACTGATGATCTATCCTGGAAATAACTTGGCAAGCTATTAAGTACCCCATCCTTAGGCACCTCAAAGAGGTTTTCACCCTCGGATACGTCATTTCTTTTTACTATTTTTGGTCCTGATATCGCCACAAAGTGGTTTTCACCATCAGACCTATTTTTCTTTTTTTCTTTCTCTTTTATTTTGAGACTGAGGTACTTAATATCAGGCTCTGTCATACTGGTTGTTGGTTCACTGGTGGAAGAAGCCATGGGTTCAAGAACATTCAGATAGCAGGCAATTTCGTAATCATTCTGAAAAGTGAGGAACATAGGCTCTTGATGGCGCTGAGACCAGTCAATTAGGTCAAAGTGAACAAGGGGTAGGTCAATGACTGGTTCAATGTTGTTTATGCGAAAGGTGTCATCTCTGGTGACCATACAATTGGGGTTCATCAAGTCTTCTCCTAAGATACTCGAATTAGGACTCATCCTACCAAACGAAGCGTCATCCACTAATGCAATTTGAGGAGTACAATCCCCTAGTCCTACACTAAGCTCGTTAGCCGCATTGGGTTGGGTACTATAAGCATGGACAATATCTATGTCCAAATCAACTGTTGCATCTGAAAGCGAGTCCCATTCATATTCATGGGAGTCAGTGTCTGAGTAATCATTTGGGCCTTGTGATGTAGAAGCCTCAAGGTTAGGAAGGGTTTCCCCCTCTCTAGTGCTAGCATTGGTACTATTCGTCGCAGCTAGGATAGCAACACTTCCCTTTATCGATCTAGTAGCCATATAGTCACTATCCGTCGCAGCTGGGATAGTAGGACTGTCAAGTATCAAATCTATGGAATCTCCCCAAAGGAGTTTTGTTGAGGGTACCCAATCATCAGACACATCTTGTTGATTAGAAAGATCAGGCATATAGTCTGAGTCACTGTCACTGTCTGTCGCAGCTGGGACAGGGACACCTTTCTTCTTCTTATTTTCAAAACCTAAGCCAACCGTGGACTTATTCTTCCGTCCAAAAAGAGCATGATCAAGAGGCTCAGCTTTAGCATCCAGCCTATGGCTAAGGGGACCATATCCAGGATAACCCATATTTTTAACCATTGTATACCCTCTCCCATAAGCTTCAGGTGAAGGAGCAAAATTCTCATTGTGTTTGTATTTTTCCTCGTGATAGATCCAGTCCCTTACGGCAACTTCCTCTTTCTCTTCCTGAATGGGGACCGAAGACTCAACAAATTTTCCAAATAATGTCATTGCTGATGATGAAGGTTTCATATTTGGTGATGGTCTCCCATAAGACCTAGGAGAGATCGGCATTTTTGTAAAAGAATCAATTTTATAATCTCCCATCCCAAGATCTATGGTCTTAACCTTCTGCTTGCATTGTTCAAGTGAACTACTAGGACTGTCAGCTTCCCTATTCAAAGGTACATGTGATCCAACATAAATTTTATTAACTGACAAAGCACTATCTCCAGGTATGCAAATTTCTACACCATTATGGGGAAACTTAACACACTGGTGATACGTTGATGGGACTGCTTGCATTTCGTGAATCCAAGGCCTACCTAGCAAAATGTTGTAGGCTAAAGGTCCAACATCAACAATTTGAAATAAGATATCCTTTTCCACTGGACCAATGCGAATAGGTAAAATGGCCAATCCCTTAAAACTTCTTTCTGCTTCATCATACGCCTTGATTGTGATCTTTTTCCTTGTGTTAATGATGTTCTCAGAATATCCTAGAGCTAGCAACAAACTCATGGTACAAATATTGAGCCCTGCACCCCCATCTATCAGTACATGCCTGACACGGGTTTTATGAATCATGACTTCGATGTGTAAGGACAAGTTATGTGGGTGACTGATGGATTTGTCATCTTCTTCTGAGAAGGTGAGGTAATGAGGGCTAGCCAAATGGTTGACCATATTCTGGAACTGATCAATATCTAAGTTGTTAGGGACACTGGCTGCTCGCAAGGCATCTTCAAGGACACGCTTATGTTTAGGGGACAATTCTAAAAGTTCAAAAGTAGATATCTGCGCGGGTGTTCATTGTAATTGGTCAATAAGATTATAATTGGAATTAGGACCAACGGTAGATTTGGGAGAAACGCCCTTGGACATGGGCTACTTAGACTTGCTAGTGCTAGGACCTCTGATAATAATGGGCGCTTGGGCCTGACCTCTAGTGACAACATTGAGGGACTGGGGCATTCTTCGTGAGTGAGGGCCTCTTATCACCACAGTGAGTCTTTCATCAGTCATAGGAGTTGAGTCCACATCATGTCCATAAGGATCTTTCCCTCTCACCATGTTGACACTATCATCCACAACTTCAAGCATGTTAATAACATTCTCCGCATTTGTGTAGGTGTAGTTGATAGCCGCCTTGCCACTCTTATTGTTAGAATTCTCTCCTTTCTCATATTTAGGCAAGGGCTCTTTAAAGGCTTTATGGTCTGCATTAGTGGTTAAACCATCAACTTGTAATTGTCCTTTTTCAATAAGGTCTTGGACAAGATGTTTGAGTTTAAAACAATTTTCTATGTCATGTCCAATCCCATTATGGAAAACACAAAAAGCCTTCGCATCCTACCAATGAGGTAAAGGATCCGGTATACGATGTTTTGTAGGATCCTGTGGGTGTGCCAAATTATGAGCAACTAATGTCTTAAAAACATCTGCATAAGATTCTCCCAATTTGGTAAATTGTCTCTTCTCCATTTTAGATCTCCTTTGATACTTAGGTTTGTCTTGTTGTGTTGAAGACGTTTGCAGCTTCATAGCTTGAACTGCATGAGAGAGGTTAAGAACTTCTTCATTTTTGGGTTGAGATGAGTCAACAACTCCGTCGTTGACCACTTGCTTGTTTTTGTTCCAATAGGAGTTCCTTTTGTCCTTGTTACCATTAGTATTGTTATTTTGGCCACTGTTGTTATTTGTTGGTTTAGCCAAAATTCCTTGTTCTTTTAGGACATCCTCAATGTGACATGCCACCTATACCATGGTATCAAAGGAATTAAACAGGATTTTCTTGACTTCATATCTTAGTTCTGGTATTAGATTGCTCACAATGATATCAATTCTCTCCTCCTCAGGAATTGTCCTTGGGTATTTTGAACAGAATCGCCTCCATCATTGTAAAAATGTGACAAAAGATTCCCCTTGATTTTTTTTAAGTTTGCACAAATCAAGCATTGTGACCGACCTTGATAAGTTGTAAGAAAAATGCTGAACAAACCTTTGGACAATTTCTTTAAATGTCTTTACTGGAGGGGAAAGGTTGGTGAACCACTCCATGGCTTGACCTTTTAAACTCCTTGGGAATAATCTCATCAAGTAGGAGTCTTCATGGTGAAAGGAAAAGCTCATTATGTAGAACTGTCGAACATGGTCGTGAGGGTCACCAGTGCCATCATATTTGTCATATGTTGGGAACTCAACTTTCTTAGGGAATTCTACCATCACCACACTTTTGTCAATGGGGTTAGGACATATGGAGTCTAAATGAAACGTGCTCTTAGGAGCCTTCATCCTGTCTATATCTTTTTACATTTGTAAGATCACCTCATCAGTTTAAGGGCTCTGTTTCTTGATCTTTTGGTGAACATCAAAATTATATGGAACTTTAGCACCTTTGTTAATAAGACTTTCCAAGAATTGATCTTTGTTTTGTTCCACATATTGCTCCACATATGCTTGAAAGGATGGCTCTTGTTGCATAGTCATGAAATCCATATGATCAAATTTAGCATAACCTCCTCCATGTTGTGAGCCATGATGTGCTCATTGGGAGGGTTGCTTTGAATGTCTATGAGACAACTGTCTCCTATGATGGTCATATCTTGAAACCCTTCTTCCTCTAGGACTTGGGGATCGTGAGGGCATCCTTGATCTTCTTCTAGGACTTGGGGAAGGGGTAGATGGGGGTGAGTTGGTCCCACTATTGGTTCCCCTCCCGTTAAATCAGCTTTGGAGTTGTTGTGCGTAGAGTCTATCTTCTTCTTCTTGGGTGACTCTTTTCTGTATATCCAACAACGCACGTTCCTCTTCTTCTAGTTGTCTGAATTTTTCCTTTTTAGCAGTCTGTTCATCTAAATCGGCTTGCTTCTCCCTCTCAATGCTTCTCAATCTTGTATTTGCATATCGAGAGGTGTCTTTAAGTGGGGAGGATGGTCTCGAATGTCTTATTGCATTGGCTGCATTTATGTGGTGATCACTAGATTCGTTGTTCTGGTCTTCGTGTTGTGACCCTGAATCTGAGTGAGCTTGCTTATGATGTCTCTCAGCTCATTGGTGAGCATCAAAATACCTCACGTTGTTGGGAGGTGACTCGAGTGGACTAGCATGAGAAGAACTACCGTACTCTCTTCTATGTCGTTGGAAGATATCCTCAAGAGTTTGATTCATGGCTTCTCTTTGTTTTCGGGTGAAAGTGTAACTTATGTCCATACTTGATGAAAGTGGTATAAAAGAGGTGCTCACTTCACTAGGATTAGCTCCCGGATTAAAACAAACCTCAGATTCACTCTTAGGAGATTGATAAAAAAGGGGTCCTTTTCCCTTAGGTTGTCGATGAGTCTTGACGGGTGGTAACTGGCTAAAGGAAACAGGGGGTCACTTCCCTTGATTGACTTGGTACCTTATCGTAACTGACATGAAAGAAAGATACTCTCAATGATAAGGTGACCTCTCAAAGTGTCAGCGCCAAACTAGGATAATCAAAGTCCTCTATTGTCCAAAGAGAAATGAGAAAATAGAAAAGGGGCTTTACCAACACTGTCAAAGAGGTGCTTCAAATCAAAGGGTGACTACCCTTGCACTTTTGAACTAGGAGGTTGGACTTGTAATACCCCAAAAATGGGCTATAAGTTCATTAACCTCCTACATCGACAATTCGAATGAAATCGACATCAAAGTCCTAACCTAAGGCACATCTAAACATCATCGAATCATAATTGATTATCTTAAATTTTGCATCGGGGAATATTCCTAGTAATATTCCTAATTATCTTAATTATCTTTAATTTAATGATTATTTGGCGATAAATCACATTTATCCTAAAAATTTGATTAATTGAATATTTTCATATTTAATTAATTAGATTTAATATTTTCCACTTAATTATGTAATTAAATTTAATTCTATCTATTATTAATTGTATTATTTAATTTTGACAATAAATCAAAATTCCTATCTTTAATTGATTAAATTCTTATTTAATTAATTAAAGCATGTTGTCATTATTTAATAATATAATTTTTAATAAAAGTTTGAATAAATAGTTAATTAACCCATAAATTAATTATTTATTTTCAAAAATCAGTTGAGTTGAGGATAAATCACTTTATTTATTTATTTAATTCTTAATTATTATGCATATTCAAAAGAAACAGTTAAACTCCAAATCAGAAAATCAATGCAAGTTATTGACTTTTTGGAACTCAACATCCTTTTGGAGTTCAAAAAGCTGATCTAAACTCTAATTTGAGTTAAAAAGCTATTTTTGCATGTTTTTGCATGATTTTGAGAATTAACTATCTTTTATGATCAGATAACTCAAAAATCAAGATGAGTTAATTTGAGTGATTTATGGCTTTTATTCATGCACCTCCAAAGCCCTGGATTTCTATAAATTAAAGTTTTAGCTCTTCACAAATCATCTCATATTTTGCACAATCACGCTGGAGAATTGGAATTGAAGAATCAAAGCTCTTGTGAATCGACATCTTTGTGAGATCAATCTTATTTTTGCATTCATAGTTTTCATATCATTGTTAGAATCTTCATTGTTAGATCATTTAGCATTCATTTCATATCAAGTTTTTCATATTAGCATAGATTCATATCAAGTTTTCATTCTTATTGCATAGAAAATATCAAAAATATAGATTAATTGCATTCAATTTCATATCCATCTTTTGCATTCAAATCCTTCATTTAGGTGTCGTCTAGGTCACTGATCTCGATTACAATCTGAGAACATTAATCTCGCACCTATTAGAAGGCAGTAAATCGCTTGGTTAGATAGCTTTCAATTTTGCACGATTTTGATTATAGCTAACCTCTAATGTTTTACTGAGTGTTGTGTCTACAGATCAGGTATAATTTTCACACACACAGGACTAGGCCAAAATATGATTGAAATTGAGATTTAAATGAAAGCGATTTGGACAATAAAAGCACTAAAATTTTTTAAGAATGTAGCTAACAATCTTAGAGATGAACCTTGGCACCAAGAATGACCTTCTAATTTGACAGTTATTCCAAAGTGATTTCGTAACTCAAATGATGCTATCCCGGAGGACTAAAACCAAAAATTTAGAGTCAAGACAGGTCTCAAACGTCAGGGCAAGAAGCCTACTCTAAGACCTAACCTAATCAACAGCAACTGAAACTGACCAAATTGCAAGCATGGCAGAAATTACCCAGGCGATATACTCCAGGCTACTAGGGCGATATACCTATACCCGCACGATACTTCACCCTATGTCAGGCGATATACCTCAGTATTGGTGGGCGATATACTCTAGGCAGGTTGGGCGATAGTCCGTCAAGGGTGAACTATCGCGCGATATTTCTTCTCAAAGCAGGTGATATTTTTAGCAAGCGCGAAGTATCGCACGATATTTCGCTTTACAGAGTGCGATACTGTTGTAGAATTGTTCAACTCTTGACCAGAATTGTGTAAAATTTGCATTTTTGGGTCTGCTTGGTCAAAATTTTCAGTCTGAGGGTTGATGTTTTCGATTTCAATCACAATATCAGCAAAATTCTGACAGGTTTGCAAATAGTGAGGGATCAAACATGTCTCAAAACACTTGAAACAAGGGCAAAAGCAACCTTGTCAATACAAACACTTGTGATATCAGAATTGAAAAAGCACCCTATGAATGCTACCGATTGTTTGTATGTAAGAACGTTTGCACTGGCATCACACAACTGAAGATAATTCAAGCAAATCTATCCTAAAAAGTCAAGGCTCAATGCTTACCAACTTAGCCCACAACTTGATGCCCCCTTGCCTCACACCAAGTGGTTACCCACAAGAGATGTTGGCTTTGTCGTGGAAGTGTCAAATGACACAACCAAAGTGACACATATGGTGAGTATCTTAAGGTGATCTGGGTAAACCACTTGGATCAATCCTTGCACTAAGAAGATAAGCGGCTAAACAAGGTGGATTCTATCTAATGGTTCTTAATAAGGATTTCCGTTCACAACACCCCTCTTGCTCCTCATAAAGGACTAGGACCTTGCGGCCTCAAGAGTACCTTAAGCATTCTTGTTCAATGTTTTCCCCATGGTTGCAATCCCATGAGCTACTCACATCAAACGAAGATAAGTGTTATGTCTACCAAGGTTTTTGGTGTCCTTGATAGCCTTGAGATTATAGTGAGTTGGAATCACTTGCCACCAAGGAAAATGATGACAAGGTTGTCCCCACTTGAGTCGTTCCTCTTGATTGCTCAAGAGCAGGCCCGCTAAAGGATTCCTAAACTAAAAAAAATGGATAATTTATGAGGTTCAAATTTTTTGATTCACCTCAAGGGTGAAGAGCATACTCCCCTATCTCAAAACTTCTCCCAAACACACCAAGCAAAGAGATTCAATTACTCCCTTGCTTCCAAAACCTTAAGATGGGTCAAGATTTTCTGATTCACCTAAAGGTGAAGAGCATACTTCTCCTACCACCTCAAAATCTCTTTCACAAGGTTTTAAAGATTCCTAATACAATTAGTGAATGCCACACTTAAAAGGAAAGCAAATAAATAAGCAATTTTTTTTTAAAAAATTTTTATGCTTGGGCAACCCTGCAAAAACTGTTAGTAGCCCTCTTTGACATGCGTTTTTAGCAAATTTCAAGCAATGAGAGCACCTACAAACACAACTTGTTAGACCAACAAGGTTAGCAAAATCAAAATCCAAATGTAAATATGCAATAAACTGATAGATTCAAGCTAAAAGATGCAGGTTAGACCTATCTAAATACAGTAAAATAAACTAGCAAACTAAAATGATCAAATTCGGATGATAAAATTGGAAATATAGGTCTCTGTCAGATCAGGCGATATACCTCAGACTTCACCAGTATCGCGCGACATAGTTTCCTATAGTCGCGCGATATACCTCAGTCTGGGTGATACTCTGCACTATGGGCGAGTGATACTTCGCACGATGCCAGGCAATATACCTTAGTACTGGCGGGCGATTCTTTTCTCATGCGAAGTGTCGCACCACTATACAAAGGTATATTGCATGATATTCCTGAGAAGTATCGCGTGATACTCTGAGACAGAAAACCAGAACTGCAAAATTTTTGAAAAATAATCCGAAAAATGCCAAAAATGCAATGAAACAAAGGACAAAGCCTATCTACTCTGCCTCACGGTGGGCGCCAGAAATGTACACACTAAAATGGTGCACTTTTATGAACCATTACATGCAAGGTTGCTCAAGGATGAGGCCTCACAAAGCGGCTCATAGCTCTTTATGCATGGAGTTGCAAGGGACTATGATAAATTTGCTCTCAGCTAGAGCTACAAACTTGTGACCTTGCTAGTCAACCATACAATGAGAGATTCAAGTGAAGACAAGGGCAACAATGCCAATATCTCCAAGAATCAAATATGCAATGCAATGCAAATCTAAATGAGAATGCAATCTAAGCTATGAAAGGAAAATACAATGCAACTAATCTATGAAAGGAAATAACAAGTGTTACAAAGCCTTCCTACTTAAGCTATGTGAGTTACTCTATTGCATAAAAGGAAACTAAGCTAATATGCCATGATCATGCAAACTAAGCAAAGGAAATATGCAACTAAATGATGTAATGAAATGAAGCAAGTCTTCAATATCTTCAAAAGCTCCAAATGCACCTAAAACCTGCAGCATAACATTAGCAAAAAACATGGTATGCAAATGAAGGAGAGAGCTCTCCTTTTATAAGAAATGAGGTGAAATGGACCATGGAGATTAAGAGGCAAAAAGTCTTAATCAACGGTGGAGCTTGAAAGAGGAGCAATCCATGTGCACAAGTATCCTCCAATAGGAAAATAAGAGTTGACTTTATGTCCATATGAGACAAAAAGTGCTTTTCTCCTTTTTGTGAAATATGAATAATGTTTTATTTGTGCAACTTAGGATAAGAGGAAAAGTGGGGCTTTTTATTTAATCAAAAGGGGAGGAAATATTCCTTTTAATCAAATAAAGACTTAGGATAAATGGTTAGCCCAAGGATAAAAATCCAATATATGACCGAATTTAAGATTTAATCAAGAAATTGATATTGTTGAAAATATTGATTATTGATAAAAATGATTCAGGGTTGATAAATTGAATAAATGGGGTACAAAGTCTAGGCGACCATTTTAGGGTGCATATAGTAGCTATTGCTGACTCTGACATACTGACCAACATATGGAAATGTGCTCCCATGCCCAAATTTGTAAAACAAAAGCACCTGAAGCAAAAGAATTGACCTCATGATACACTATCTCGTGCATCTCAGATAACATGTGCACAAGAAGGCACTGAACCCATCCCAACTTAGGAGTAGCCATTAGGAAAACTACCATCGGGGCCTAGCCCATCAAGAGACCGTTCTATTGACGGTCAGACATGATGATCCCACCGATCATCCCTGTAATGATACACTCAAGTCTATGGGTCTACCCATATGTTTGTACTAAAGTCTCCCAGGAGATAAACTGTGCCAACTGATCATCATCCCCAAACAGTGTCCTAAAGGCATGAAGACCAACATTCCTCACACTGATATAGTCAGGACGAGGACCATGGAATGGTATCCGCAATATCCTATAGACATCCTTAGGTGTGATTGTGATCTCTCTAGTGGGCAGGTGGAAAGTTTGTGTCTCTATGTGAAATATCTCTATCAAGGCAGTCAGTAAACCATAGTTCACCTGAATCTCAGGCAAACGTATAAGATACTCGAATCCGCATGCAGCTAGGTGCACTTTGAGAGGGTCAGGCAGTGACATGTAGAGTCTTTGGGTCACTGGATGGGAAATCCATACATGAACATCAACATAGACAACCTACACAACACATAAACAGGGTACCCTATCAGTAACTTGGTCAAAAATCAGGCTATAAGTATAGAAATTGAAAAGTTGAACACTTTAAAAGGTACATTAAATGCTAAGGAATCAACCTATGAAATCAGAAAAATAAAAAATTTGACCTAAGGAGGTGAAAAATGCTTGTTGTTTTCCATATGAGTTTTCAGATTGGTGTCAAAACTCGTACGAGTTTCTACAGGTTCCCGCATGACATTTCACGTGTACACGACAATACAGAGGTTCTCGTTCAACACTTGAGGGACTCGATGAAATATCATATGACACATGGGTCCCCCTCATACGAGTCTCAAATAGAATAGGGACGACACTCTACAGGAAATTGAAAAGTCGTACGAGTCCATACAGACTGTTGTACGAGTTTCCATGGTGCAAAAATTGAAATGCTTAAAAATGTATGAAAAATATCCTAAAATGCTAAAAACATTAAAAATTTGAATTCACTGAGAGGCACAGAGGTCCACTTATCAAGTTCCCGTACTAGGGAGGTCGCTGGTGTCACCACCTATGCTTGAATCAGTGTGAGGAGACTAGAACTGCCATGTTAGCCATTTTTCTCTCAGAGGGCTCCACAGAAATCACAAAAGATAAAAGTGAATAATGATTTGAAAATGACCCTTTTGGCCCTTATATAGGTTTTGACCTAATTTTTCAAAGTGCTATGTTTTCCACGAAAATTGCACCCTTGGCTAATTTTGACATTCTGAATCCATTTTTGGGATCAAAATTGAAATGTGAGATCGTTTACATTGTCAAAATCGCAATTTAAAATTTTCAGACCTAGGACGACTGACTGCTTGCATAATCGGCCTTCAATCATCATAGAAATCTAGAATTCAACTTAACTGATTATCATACATCAAACTATTCAAATTTCAACTTGGTAAACCATGGTCAAACCTAGTCAAAATTGGTCTCCAGGACCTCTAAATGATGTAGAACGTGTTCCCAGATGTGTACAACCACTTCTCAAATCAATTAACATGCTTCGAAACCATTTAACACTGAATTTTCTTGTCAGATTTTGATTTTCATCCCGAAGGGGGCATGGTATTACACATCAATCAAATATGTAAATCAAATCTTTCTTTCAGTAATCAAGACGACAACCACGTCTAGTTGCTGATTCATCAAAAGACCTCGTCGCTTGAGGCACATTGCTTGGGGCATATCAGGTTCATCAAGATCCATATCAATCTACTATCCTAATCAATCTGGCAAACCGTATTAGCTCTTTGTAACCATCAGTTCAGTTGTGTTATTTCCTTGGTTCTTCATAACTGAAGAGTTCAGATTTGGCATCCTTTCGATTCCTTAGGACAAATAGGTTTGGAGTTAGGACAATCACTTCTTCATAATCATAGGTTTAGAATTAGGCATTTTGACACTTGTTCATAATCACCAGTTCATTGTTGATATAGTTAGCATCATCTCAATTCTTGGTCAATCAGGACTGGAATCACCAACATCTTCAAATCTATCAATCAATTTATGTCTTAGAGTCGGTTAATCCCTCAGGAATCAGTTTCACCACAAAACTAAGTCCACATCTTTATCAAACACAGATTAATCTTTGAACCACTGCGCTTCACACAGTAATTCAAAGAGGGGCAAAATATAATACCTCAAAAATGGGCTATAAGTTCATTAACCTCCTACATCATCAATTGAATGAAATCGACATCAAAGTCCTAACCTAAGGCACATCTGCAGATCAGCTCATCGAAATCCTAATTAATTATCTTAATTCTACATCAGGAAATATTCCTTGAATATTCCTAATTATCTTAATTATATTTAATTGAATATTATTTGGCAATAAATCATATTTATCCTAAAGTTGATCAATTGAATATTTTAAATATTTAATTAATTAATTTAATTCAAGTACTTAATTATTTAATTATATTTATTCTTAAATTATATTATTTAATTTTGACAATAAATAAAAAATTCTATGAATAATTGATTAAATTCTTATTTAATTGATTAAATTCTAGTTGTCAATATTTAATAATATAGTTTGGAATAAAAGTTTGATTAAATAATTGATTAACCCATAAATCAGTTTTTTTTAAATTCAAAATCAGTTAAGTTGAGAATAAATCACTTTATTATTAAATTAATTCATATTAAATCATGCACAATCAGAAAAGCAGTCAACTTTAAATCAATTATCAATTTCAATATTTTAACTTTCTAAAACTCAACATCTGATTGTGAGTTGAAAAAGTGAACTAAAACTCTATTTTGAGATAAAAGGTGCTTTTACATGATTTTATGAGTTGATCAATTCCTGATTTCTTGTTAACTCAAAAATAACCTGAGTTTATCAAGAGTGATTTATGGCTTTTCTCAATGCATACTCAAGCCCTGGATTTCTATATAATCAAGGCTCAACTCCTCACAAAAAGATCCCTCGAATTTGCATCCTTACTTTGGTGAATTTTCATATGAAGAATCAAGCTTTTGCTAAAAAGGAGATTGTGAGATTTTTGTTATTGTTTTTGAGGGTTCATAGCATCCATTCATAGCATATCATTGTTAGAATAATTTGCATAGCATTACAATTCATCCTAGACTAGTTTTATATCAAGTTTTTTATCTTATTGCATACAAAAAAAAAAAGAAGAAGATTAATTTGCATTCATATTTCATTACTTTCAATCATTTAAATCCTTTGTTTAGGTGTTGCATTGTCACTGATCTTGATCTGCATTTGAGAATACCATACTCGCAACTACTAGAAGGCAATAAATCGCCTAGTTAGCCAAATTGTTCTTATTTGCAGATTTCTTGATTTTCTAACCTCTAATGTTTTATTGAAGTGTTGTGCCTCCAGCTAGGTACAATTTTCACACACACAAAAGTCATGATAACTCAGTCAAAAGGATGTTCAATAGAGTGTGAGATCTTGTGAATATGATAGTGGTAAGAAAGAGATACAAAAGGAAAGAAAGGGATACTCCAAATTTTCCAAATACACAAGGAAACTAAAAATTCATTGGCTAGGACCTAAGATTACAAATGAAATTCCCCATGAAAGCATACAAAATGCAAGATTTACAAGGTGACTTGTTACCTACACACTTTAATGGTAACAAATTAAAACTTCATCATTCATAATCAATTAAAAAACTCATAAGAAGTTAGCTACCTAAGACAAGGTAGTAAGGAAGTAAAAGGGGTAGGAAGAAACATGAGAATGAGTCATTTAGAGGTAGCTAATAATTTTTCATTTAGATTTTTAGGCTTAAAGGTAAGTGCTTTATAAAAATTCCCCATTCACTCTCTTATCTATAAATCTAATTTGATGAACACAGTGATGAAGATGTTTAAGAAGTAAAATATTTCTTAAAGTGAATGAGAAATAATGTGGAATAAGAAGTAGGTGTTTTTTACCATTGAATCTACGTCATTGGTTTAATTCGAGCTTCACTTGGTTTCAAGAACAATTTAATATTCTCTACTTAACAAGGCCAACCACGTGAAGGTGGAAGCTCATTTGGCCTCTCCCCCCCCCCCCCCCCTAATATCACTCTAAATTCCCCATTAACATCTAATAACATTCATTCATCCATTCATCCATTTTTGAAATATAACATTCAATCATTATAATCACATGATAACATTCATTAACACATAAAATTTATTAACACACAACATTCATGAATAATTCATTAACACATCATTCATCAACATTTACTTGTACAAAATTACATCCATTAAGACAACGTTCTTTCATTAGCAAAAAATGTTAATTACAATCATTTCTTTTTTGGTTTCTTGCTCATTCTTCTAAGGTAATAGCTAAGCGGAGCATCAATATCCTCATCATTCCCCTCCTCTACTGATTCTAATGCCAACACATGTCTCCTCCTCATCTGTTCAGGAACAGGAGGTTGCTGCGCCAAAGGAGGGTCCGCTGCAATAACAACTACGTCATGGGTTAAATTCACACCATTTTATATTAGTGTTACAAGTATTTCATTAATTACAAGAACTATAAATCAAAAAATAAATTTAAAAGAACAAAACATAGATTTTCTTTACCTGAATGTGCCACATGATCTACATGGTGATCACTCTGAACATCCTCCACTTGTTCAGCATGACGTTCTGTATGCTCTAAAATATACACAAAAAAGGTTACACCAATTTCAATTTAAGATGTTAAATTATATTAATAATTACATAATTAATTTTAAATAGCAAATGGACACCTCCATCAACATTACGATGCACATTAGGGCCTTCATCATGCGGTGTAGGTTTTGTGTTACGAAAAGGAGGCTGTATTGCAATGTCATGTGCATTATTATCAAATAGATTGTTGCTCAAGTATTCAATTTCAAATATTTTTTTTTTGGCATATTTACCTGTTCAACTGATGCAAGAGACTCTTGGGTTGGGCTAGTGGAAGCTTGGCGTAGGCGTTCAACCACAGCTTGATAGCCTTCCTTGAAGGCAATTTTTTTGTGTTCTGTCGTGGCCTCTAAATTAAATTCTAAGCCCTACATTTTTTGATTAAACAAAATTATTTGCATTTTATAGATAATTTTTCTCTGGAATTCATTTACTGCTACTTACAATTCGTGCATTAAGACTATAATCACAAAAAGAAACACTCTTTGTCAACAATGTTCAAAATCATTAGGACTATAGAAAATCAAATTTTAGAAATGGACGGTTATGATGCTTTGCCATTACAACAATTAAGCATTCATCATTTGGTATTGTGTATTCCATTTAAGTATGTCATGCACAAAGTATTCCATTTAGATTCGACAAACATGCAGATTTGACCAAGCAACAAATGGACTTGTGATATGATTTTCATGTGTACATGTGTTGTTGGGTAAGCTCCCAGTACTGCTTAGGAAAATTTGCATGTTCACAATAGTATTGAATAGGGGTAAAATGGAATCACCTTTATTCAAATGTATAATGTAGTAATGTATGGGGGAAATATAAGATCCACTCCTAAATCCAAATTTTCAAAGGAGAGATCCAATTTGATCAACCAAAAGGTTAATACACAATCGAATCAATCTATGGAGAATATGAAAGAGAGAGAAAAACCCTATATTTCCCTATGGTAGGATTGTGCTTGAAATCTAAAATAATTGAAATACAAGTACTAGCCTCAAATTAGGGCAAATCTGGAAAATGCCAATTTCTAATGTCTATGTGTACTTTCAAGCAATTCTGCAACCTATTTCGGACTGGAAATGTCGAGATGAAGAAAAACCAGAAATCTTTTATCTTTCTGATAGTAGGTAGTCTTTGACCCTCATAAAAAGTCAAAGGCTACATTCTTTATTTGAAGGTCGATTCTGACTTTGTTCGCAGATCTCGAAAGTTCGCCGAAAAGGATATCCAAATATGATCTCAGATCCAAAATTCTGCACCTATACCTACAAGAAAAAGGAGGGTTTTGTTTGTATGGGGGGTTTGCCTTGGTCAAGCCCCAATTTAAGAATTAACCTTGAAATTTAATTGAAATGTAGTGTGCATAAACAAAGTAATTGAAACAATTCACCTCGCTTATGTTGAAATCCTTGTAGAGGATTCAAATACTCAAATCCACAAGTAGGAATGCTTCAATGGATGTAGAATGAATGTAGGATGTCTCAAATCAATGGCATTTGATCTTCAACACCAATCTTGAATTGATCTTTTCATATGAGCAGGTTTGGATGAATGTAGAAGGATGGATCTTCAAGGGGGCTCCAAAGAGATTGAATCCTTCAATGGCTAACAATGGATCTCCTTGATGGATGAATGCTTGAACACTTGAATGCTTCAAGGCTTTCTTGAATTCACTTTCTTTCACTTGAGAGCTCGCTCATGAAATTGCTTGAAGATGTGGTGTTCTCACAAAACTTGATGAAGAAAATGAGAGAGGAAGGCCTCCTTTTATAGTGAACTAGGGCACAATCCTCTAGAGGGGCCATCTTGGAGAATTAAATCCCAATTAGGTCCTAACCTTTAGAAAATATACCTAGATTAAATGCACTTTAAGGATTTACCATTCCAAAACCCGAAATACTCGACTCAGAGGTAGGAAAATAAATATCCCCAAAACCCGACACCCGAAAATCAAGGAAACTTGAAATCTAGATAGGGGGTCAAGGATGAGGTTGTATCTGACCAGGTTAGGATCCAGGTCAATCTTGACCAGGTTAGGATAGAGGTTGACTTTGACCCCATAAAGTTGACTTTGACCTTATGGTCAAAAACCTCAGGATCTTGACCCAGAATGCTAGTAAATGCAGATATGAAGTGAAAAATGGGTGCAGTAGGAAGCAGAATAGGGGGAAAAGCCAAATACATGCAAAGACCTGATCAAGGTGCTTAACATGACCCCAGACCACTTACTCAAAGGGATAAATGCTCTTATCATGGAAGTGCTTCCATTTTAAGATGATAAATTGAGCCCCCACTTTAGCAAGAGTATGGACTCAATGCAAAATCTTGGTAAAGGAGAACAAAATGAAAAGATAATCTTATTGTAATCCAAGGGACAAAGAGAAACCTTAAGCCCCCAGGGAATCAAGTCTTCGTTGACTCCTAGATCATAATAAGAGAGACATCTCTAGAGAGAGAAAGAAAGGGTGTGATTACCTCGCCCAATGAGAACTTATGTCCCATTGTGAACCACACAAGGAAACGGTGCAACTGGAAAGATGGAATTGAACCGCCTAGTGAATGTGGCTACTCACTAGTCAACCCATCATAGATTCACCCTTAGGAATATTCTACTCCATAAGAATAAAACCAAAAACAAAAGAGATCTAGTCTTAAGGACACCTCCGACCTTAAGGGATCAAAATGTATGTATGTTTGAAACTGGAGGGATCAAGAGATCCTAAAATATAAATCCATGCTTTAAGGATTAGTTACTAATCCAAAAAGGGAGAAAAGGTACCTTGAAAAATATGTGCATATCAAAAAGTGCGTGTGTGCAATAGGTGAGCAGAGCGTATGCCCCCACGTTAAAGTCATTGCTGACACTTTAATAGGAGCAATGGCTTTAACGAAAACATAAACAACTCCACTGATTACATTTCCACATTGAGATGCCCCCAGATGAAGATAAATCAAGGGAAATATCACATAGACATACAAAGAACATAGAAGTGATCTACCTACTGTGGGGTCAGTATGATCATAAGATAATATATATATGATATTATTGCAAATGAATTGACATCATTCCCTAAATAAAGAAGAACTACGATCACAAAGGAGGAAAGATCACATAAGATATATGAAGGAGGATCTTTTTAGACCATGACATGGAGACCAAAAAGAATTAGTGCTACCATATCTCAAATCCAAGCAGATTACAAAAGGAAACATTTACGAACAATAGCACAATGACAACATAACATTGAACAATGCATAGAAGAAAAGAGATAAATATAGAAGAATTTGAACAATAGTTTCGATTCCTTTATCATCTTGTACCAACTGAGTAACAAGGATCGTATAAAAGAATCTAACAACATTTAGAAAACACATTACAGGAGAAGCATAGTACAACAGGCAAACACACAACAAAGCTACCATGAAGGACAAGCCAATCAAGCATGCCGCCTACTCTCCCCATCTCGATGTATATCATTTAGGGAAGGTGGGTAACTCACAAGAGGGACTATATCCAACACAGTAGGAATGATAGCTAGTTCCAAACAAGGATCCTCTTGAGAATCACAATGTTCAACACTAGGTGTAATAGTTAATTGTGATGAAAGCATATTAGGTAAATCAATGTCAATGTCAATAGTCTCATATTCATCATTAACATCATCAGTATCATCAAGAGTATCTTCTTCATCCAAATTAATCAAAATAGGATCTAAGATACAAATAGAATCATCATAATCATGCATATTAACATCATTATTAGTAACAAGTTCTTCTAACACATCATGCATAGGTTTATCTGAAGAAGGTAGAGATCTTTGAAGAATAAAATTATGAGCTTTAGCATGAGCACGACGCTTCTTACGACGTTCATTGGAAAATCGATTACATTTTGATTTATTTGAAATAGGTTGAGAAATAGGAGGAACAATCATAGGATCCTTCATAGGCTCTTTAGGAAGATCAATAGGATTATCAACAATAGGAGGAACAATCACAGGATCTTTGATAGGTTCTTTAGGAAGAGAAAAAGAAGGAACTTGATTAATTGAACTAGAAGCCATAGTTTAAGGAGGTATAGAAGGTGTAGGTAGAAGACCATGATTAAGATCCATAGGTGGTATGCTTAATTAAAGAATCTTATGATGTTTATAAGTTTGATATGAACAAAAAATATTATCAGGTCGAGGAGGACATGAATTAGGTAATGAAGGCCAAAAGAAATCCAAAGCAGCACAATCTCTAGGCCTAGAAGGTTGATATAAACTATGATTAATCATCTTCAATTCTTCATCATGAATGAACTTAAGACACTTATGGATAGGTGAAGCAATAACATGCATGGCATTCAACCAAGGAAAACCTAGCTTAACTTGAAATTGATCAGAAGTAGGAACCACAACAAAGGTAGTGTTCACAATTTTTCCACAAAGTTCAATCGGTAAAGTAATAGAACCAAATAATGGATAAAAAAAACCATTACAAGTTTGAATCCACACATCTAATGTATCATAAGAATCATGTTGTAAGCTTTTCATAAAAAGATTTTCTTCAGTAATAACATTGATTAAGGATGTAGGATCAACAAGACAACCACAAGTAGGTTTCTGAGAAATCCTAGTAGCAATGTAAAGGGGACCATAAGGAGCCTTAATAGTCTCAGAGTCATAAAAGGTAATCAAAATTTACCAAGGTCTTTTATTCTTATGTTGTTGTCAATGTTTAGGTTGAGTTTTTCGTTTAGGTTTAGGTTTTGGTCGAGGTTGAGATTGAACTTGAGATTGAATCTGAGGTTGAGGTGGAGATATAGATTCACCAACATGCTCCACTTGATTAACAACATGATTGAGATCATACATCTTAGAATCATACATAATTTTCATAGCAGATGGTTGAGAAATTATATTAGTATCATGCGTAGATAAAGGATTCGTATAGATTTGAAGGTTTTGATTAGGAGGAGAGACAAATTTGTTCCCACTTCCATCAAGATTATCAACAGACAAGGCATTAGAGTCAATTAAGTCTTGAACCTTATGTTTTAAAGAATAACATTTCTCAGTATCATGACCATTCTGAAGATGATATTGACAAAAAGCATTTTGATCAAAAGATTTAGAGGCAATTGTAACAGGTAAAAGAGGTCGAATAGGAGGTAAAGTAATCATATTAGGAGCTAACAACCTATTCATAATAGCATGTAAAGGTTCAAAAAGAGGAGTAAACATATGATTTAATCAAAAAGTAGTGGATGCAGAAGTGGCATTGTGAGATGCAACATCAACTTGATCAGCAACTGCATTCGCTTGTTTGTTTATCTTGACATAGTTGTTGAATTTTTGAAATTTTTTTGGATTAGGAGCAACATCACTCTTATCAACTAGAACAGGATCCATTAGAGTGTTTCTCTCAAATTGACTCACTTGTAATTGATAATGATGAAGCACTGCACAAAGTTGTTGAAAAGAGGTAAATTCAGTAAGCATAATCTTATCTCTAATATCCTTTTGCAAATTTAAAATAAACATACGTTGAATATCAATATCAGGAATAAGATAGGAAATCTGAGCATACAAATGCTTAAATCTACCAATAAATTAAGTTAATTTTTCTTTAGCACTTTGTTTACAATGCATCAAATCAGTCAAAGACACTTGCGGGCTAATGTTGTTTTGAAATTGTTGAATAAAGGCATTAGCAAGTTTTGGAAAGGAATCAATAGAATAAGGAGGCAAGGAACAATACCATTGTAAGGCCTTGTCATAAAAATTTCTAGCAAACAGTTTGGCTAAAATCCTATGGTCATGAGCATAATCACTACAAAGGATTTGGAATGTTTTAACATGATGAACATGATCTCCTTTTCCATTATAATTCTCAAGATGAGGCATATCAACTTGCTAAGGAATAGGAGTACAAATAATATCCAAGGACAAAGGACTTCCCATGTCACATGTAGGGATACTAAACTTGTTTTGAGTTAAGGAAGCAAGTTGTTGTTGTAAGGATGACATAGTTTAAGCCAAACTGATGATTGTTGAATCATTAGAGGAAATAGGAGGAGTAGCAACATTAGACACACTAGGTAAAGTGTAAGAAGCTACAAGAATAGAAGACACATCTGGAGGAACACTAGGAACTACAGTTGGAAGTGGATTGGAATAAGTAAAAGGAACATTATGATATGAAGGTTGTGATGTAGGAAGAGACATAGGAGGAACATTGATAGGAACAGAGGGAACTGTCATAGTCACCAAAGAAGGAGTATAGGTAGGAATATTAGGTAAAGGATTATAAGGAGGTTCAACACTAGTGATAGGAGGAATCAACTTTAAATTTTGAGCTTCTTGAACTAAAGGTTTAACATTTGAATGCACAAGGTGAGTAATACCACGCAAGAGGTTAACACCTTGATCACTATCATGTAGAACTTTCTTAAGAGCCTCTATAGCTTGAATAGAATCTTGATTATGGTTCTCTTGAATAAGCTAATTACCCATTTTATGAAGTTCAGTTGAAATTTTTTGAACTTGTTTAGGAGGAACTCTTAAAGTGTCATCCTCATCATGAGATGAGTGAGAAGAGTTTTGCTCCATTATAGGATAAAGAATCAAATTATCATCCGGGACCCTAAGGAAAGGAGAGGAAGATTCAAGATCAAAGGCACCCATGATTCTATGACTTCTTCTAACTAGAATATTATAAGTAGGACCAGTAGTAGTAAAGCTCATAAACCAATGCAATGCAAATGAACTAAACTAAGAACACATAAAGCATGAATATTTTTGTATTTTTGAAATCTAATTAGCATGCAAGATCTAACACAAAAGATAAATCTAATACTAATAAGATAAAAGGAAATCTAACACCAAACAACACAATAAGGCATCCAACTCCACAAAAAGAAAGGAGAGTAAGTATGTCAGGTTCACCAAAATGAATAGGGAAGGTGAACACACACAATAAGACAAAGGGAAATCTAACACCAAAAAGAAAGAGAGTAAGCTAGTCGGTTTCACCAAAATGAATAGTGGTAAAATGGAATCACCTCTATTCAAATTTATAATGTAGTAATGTGTGGGGGAAATATGAGATCCACTCCTAAATCCAAATTCCCAAAGGAGATATCCAATTTGATCAACCAAAAGGTTAATACATAATCAAATCAATCTATGGAGAATATGAAAGAGAGAGAAAAACCCTATATTTCCCTATGGTAGGATTGTGCTTGAAATCTAAAATAATTGAAATACAAGTACTAACATCAAATTAGGGCAAATTTGGAAAATGCCAATTTCTGATGTTTGTGTGTACTTTCAGGCAATTTTGCAACATGTTTCAGACTGGAAATGTCGAGATGAAGAAAACCCAGAAATATTTTATCTTTCTGATAGTAGGTAGTCTTTGACCTTCATAAAAGGTCAAAGGCTACATTCTTTATTTGAAGGTTGATTCTGACTTTGTTCACAGATCTCAGAAGTTTGTCGAAAAGGGTACCCAAATATGATCTCAAATCCAAAATTCTGCACCTGTACCTACAAGAAAAAGGGGGTTTTTGTTTGTATGGGGGGTTTGCCTTGGTCAAAACCCAATTTAAGAATTAACCTTGAAATTGAATTGAAATGTAGTGTGCATAAACAAAGTAATTGAAACAATTCACCTCGCTTATGTTGAAGTCCTTGTAGAGGATTCAAATACTCAAATCCACAAGTAGGAATGCTTCAATGGATGTAGAATGAATGTAGGATGTCTCAAATCAATGGAATTTGATCTTCAACACCAATCTTGAATTGATCTTTTCATATGAGGAGGTTTGGATGAATGTAGAAGGATGGATCTTCAAGGGGACTCCAAAGAGATTGAATCCTTCAATGGAAAACAATGGATCTCCTTGATGGATGAATGCTTGAACACTTGAATGCTTGAAGGCTTGCTTGAATTCACTTGCTTTCACTTGAGAGATTTCTCATGAAATTGTTTGAAGATTTGATGTTCTCACAAAACTTGATGAAGAAAATGAGAGAGGAAGGCCTCCTTTTATAGTGAACTAGTGCACAATCCTCTAGAGGGGCCACCTTGGAGAATTAAATCCCAATTAGGTCCTAACCTTTAAAAAATATACCTAGATTAAATTAAATTTAAATATTTGTCATTCCGAAACCCGAAATGGCCGACCTGGAGGCGAGAAAACAAATATCCCCAAAACCCGACACCCGGAAATCAAGGAAATTTGAAATCTGGACAAGGGGTCAAGGAAGAGGTTGTATCTAACTAGGTCAGGATCAAGTTCGATCCTAATTAGGTTAGGATAGAGGTTGACTTTGACCCCATAAAGTCAACTTTGACCTTATGGTCAAAAACCTCAGGATCTTGACCCAGAATGCTAGGAAATGTAGATATGAAGTGAAAAATGGGTGCAGAAGGAAGCAGAACAGGGGGAAAAGCTAGATACATGCAATGAATTGATCAAGGCACTTAACATGAACCCAGACCACTTACTCAGAGGGCTAAATGCTCTTATCATGGAAGTGCTTCCATTTTAAGATGATACAAGTACATGTGCATATAAGAGTCAATTAGAGAAGGTATATGCACAGGTGACAAACATGCAGATTTTTCAACCAAGTATAATTGGGAGCTAGACCCTGCAACAAATGGACTTGTGATGATATTTCATAATAGTACATGTGTTGCAGGGTAAGCTCCCAGTGGTGCTTATGCAAATCTGCATGTTCATCACCTATGCATATGAAATGGCTCTAATGGAAGATACAATCGTTGAACAACCATTTTGTCAACTCTAATTTTCTCAACAAAGAGGGACATTTATAATAGCCATAGAAACATGAATATTTTTAAATGGAATACACCAAGGAGTACCATCAAAAATATTAACCATTTACAATTATGAACAGTAAACCTAAATCAAATAGCTCATCTTTTTATCAGCATGTTTAGTCTCTATGTATATGAAAAATGAATGAAATATGAAGCTAAAATAAAATAGTGAATAAAAATTCAAATCAAGGCCTAATTTATCAAGAGCAACAAACAATGTGGAACCCCATGACAATCAAAAAAAGAAACACACTTTGTCAACAATGTTCAAAATCTTGTCACCAAGCACAAACATAGGAAATAAAAAAGGGACAAAAGATTAAAAAAAAATAAAATCATTAGGACTATAGAAAAATCAAGTTCTAGAAATGGATGGTTCTGATGCTTTACCATTACAACAATTGAGCATTCATCATTTAGTACTTCTTGGTGTATTCCATTTAAGTATGTCAAGCACAAAGTATTCCATTTACATTTGACAAACATGAAGATTTTACCAAGCATTACCTGGGAACTAGACCCAGCAACAAACAAATGGACTTGTGATGATTTTCACAATACTACATGTGTTGTTGGGTCAGCTCCCAGTAGTGCTTATGAAAATCTGTATGTTCATCACCTGTTTCTTTAAAAAGTTTCCAAATTCTAAGAAGAGGTATGAGTGGAGGCCAAAGAAGGGATATTTGTGAAGGTTTCATAGAGCTATGTTACTTTTGTCCCACCTCAAATCAGTAAAGAAGATATTCTGTAGAATTTTAGAGATCTAGAAAATCTTCACAAATCCCTTCTTATAACATCCACTGAATATACATGTTCTCAGAATCTAAAAACTTTGATCATTGATCTATTTGGTTTTGACACAAGGCAATGTTCTTACATCACTATTCACTCAAGAACACGCTTCCATAAGCAATTTAATTCACTATTGTAGTGACTGTACCCACGGGCAAAGATTTACTATTGCAAGGATGATTTTTATTTATTGATTCGAATCATGACAAATTTGGTCTCTTACACATCCCACCCTACTTCTCTCCTTCCACTCATGGTGCAGGAGCACCAAGGTCAAGGACAAGACCTAAGGAGTGCACCAAGGTCACTGATAGATCCTTGGTTAGAGGTGAAGACAACATGGCCCTAAAGGGTCATTTGATGATGTAATAGTCTGATAATGGTCATGCAATGATGTCAAAGACTTATAAGGTCAATAATATTTTTATTATGGCCAATTGTAATGACCCTTGTTAGTTTGTAACCTTGGATCTCTCATTTCTAGTTATCATACTTGTAATTCTTATTTCAATATTATTATCAAATATATATAATTCCTATTATATGTGTGTGTGTGTGTGTGTGTGTGTGTGTACACACACACACACACATATATAATAGGAATTATATATATTTGATAATAAGCCTAAAGGGTACCTAGGGGTCACTAGGAATGGTTATGGATTGATCCTAGGTTAGGGGATGATGGAAATGACCTATAAGGGTCTATAAATATGTAATAAGGCCTTTAGAGCCTTTAAATCTTGTTAAAAGCACTAAAAGTGTAAAAACTTGTAAATTGCCTATTTTGGCAATATAAGCCTAAGAGGCTCGTGAAGGGGGTTATAGGTTAGTTGGTTTTCAAAGGTTGTCTTTAAACCTTTTATAAGTCTTTAAAATGGGCAATGGGTATTGTTTTGTTGAGTTGATAACTTTTTTTTTCAACTTGACAACAATCTTATGTTTTGTTAGTGATAGTCAGTTTTAGACTGTTAAAATGACAGTTAAAAATAGTTGGTTGGTTGCTGTCAGGTATTTGGAGAGTTAGTGTCTATTTGGGATAGGGTTCCAAGTGAGAAGGGTGTGGAGAATGGTTGGATTGAAACCATTGAAAATGTAATGTCTTTTTTTTAATAAAAATCAAATTTCTCTGCAAACTTTGTAATCAACTGGCCTGTAGGTACAGTCAGACAATAGTAAATTATTGTGTTTGATTGGAGCATGATATTTTCTTGGCTTGGATGTAGAAACTTTTCTTTGCATTATTTTTAGTTGTTTATGTTATCATTTCATTATTTTTGTCACTGATAACACCAAGGAATTGTCTGGTGTGGTGACAATGACTAGTTTTTTTGTTTGAGGGTACAATCGGCAGATTAAGGGTTGTAACCATCTATCATGTAAAGGAACTCCCACCCCTATGGAAATTTTAGTTTTGTGGGAGATGCCTTAGTTTATTCCTTGTATTATATATGGTTTTGGATGCAGGAAAGGGCGCCAGATGATGAGGGAGCAGTGGCAAGCCTGGTGAAGTCCCAGTGAAGGGTGCACTTGCTAAACACCAATGGTGGTGGAGATATAAGTATAACCGATGAAGAGAGGGGGTATTTGATGGTTGAAAATGTCTATATGGATGTAGGGGAATGTGGTAGAACTAATCTTGGGGTTGTAATTTGGGTTTGGGATCATAAATAATGCATTGTAAGCCATTAAATGGCATTGGATGGGCTAGTTGTAACCTTGGGGTCACTTGAGTGATCCAAGGATTTATGTAAGGTTCAAGGACCTATAGGTATATATAAGTTTTTTATATGGCCATTGATGCCGTTATTATCATGTAATTGCACTTCAAAGTGCAAAGATGCCAAAAAGATGTAAAATTGCATTTTTATGCAATTATGGCCTAAAGGGTTAAATAAGGGTTTAGTAGAGGTTTAGGGAGTTTAGGGGATTAGGATAGGAACCTAAAACCTTTTTAAAGGTTAAATATGGTGCAAGAAAGATTAAAGTGGTCAAAGTTGACAACTAGTTGTCAACTAGACAACAATGCAAACGAATAACTAACTGTAATAGTCATATAATTGACTGTGCAGGTTAAGAAGAAGTTGAAAATCAGTTTGTAAGGGGATTTTAGTTAGTCTTGTATGTGATTTTTATGGGAGAGGATTCTTAGAAGTTTTGGGGAGGTGTGTATGGCCGAAGAAGACAATGTAATGAACTACCAAGCAATAAACTTTTAATTCTTTACAAACAGTCACTTCTCTGCTTGTGAAGACATAGTCTGGTGTTTATATTATTAAACTCTCCATTCAATGCAACATTGATAGGAAAAGAATTCATTGATTGGTATTAATAGTTTTGATCATTCCATGTACTGATTATATTATTTTGAAGTCTTAAAATCAAAGAATTTTAGTCCTTTTATTGACTGTTCCTGTATAGTGCTCGACGTGCAAACAATCTTTTTCTTGAAGAACCAATGATTTCCTAGGCTCTCCCACTTTTTGTGTTTAATGTGACTTGTGGGAGAAACCTTGCCTTTTATTACCTGGGCCTATAAGTTTTTATTTAGGGAAGGTGAAAGGAGGCAAGGAATAGTGAATGTCCTGGGTGAAAGACATAGGAAATGGTGCACTAGACAACACCAGTTATTGGCCTTGCCTTGTATTATTTATCTTCCAACTTTTAAATTACATTTCTATTGCACTACTAATGTTGTTGAATATGAAACCTTCATTCCAATTTTGTAATTTGGTGTTAACAAGGGAAAATAGGAACTGCAACATCACTACCAATATATTACAACAAACTTGCAATTTTTTTCAAGTATAGCTTACAAACATTAGAAGTCTTGTGAAGAGTCTTAGTGAGTTTAAGTGCCCTTTTGAAGCACTTTAGAAATATTGAATACATCATTGCTTTTTCAAAGCAATGATGTATTCAATATTTCTAAAGTGCTTCAAAAGGCTTAAACTCACCGAGACTCTTCACAAGACTTCTAAGTGATATATTTGGTGTTATTGACTTACATTTGCTTGGATTCAAGGACTTTAGAATATAATCCAAAAGTGATTATGTAATGAAGTGAGAGGGAAGGATCTTGATTTAGGTCAATGGATATTTCAACATGATTTTGGACAAGATCTTGACATGAGTGGATGGGTGTGGATGGTGGGATGGGGGGTGTATGGATGCAATCTTTAGGTAGAGTGGTTGGAAGGATAGAGGATTATGTAATCGGGATGGGAATTGGATGGATTCAATGGATGGAAGAGATTCAATGATGCCATGAGATGGAAGAGGATCAACAAGTGGGGTTGGAGAACAAAATAATGTTTTGTGATGGAAGACAATTTTGTTCTCCAACCCATTTAATGGATAAGAGCGTAGAGCAAAATTGTCTAAGTGTAAGCAGTATTTTCCTAGTCTGACTAGAGATAGTTTTGATTGGAGATGTCGATAGAAGTAATTTCAGTGCTTGTGCACTTGAACATGGATACTATGATGTATATTAAAGACTCACCTAAGAGTGAAATTCTGTATGACATGTACAAAAGAAGTTATTGTAGTATTACAGGAACAGAGTTGAAGCCGAAAGGATAAAGAAATAAGACATAATTAGTAAATAGTTAAGGGATTATTTTGTTTATCAAAATAATAACTTAATCATATAAAGGGATGACATCCTAGATGTTAACCCTTGGGTAGAACAAGTTAATATGTATTTGTGTGTAATGCTTTATGTTTTGTAAAGCCGATTGTAAAAGTTATTATTCTTAATAAATTGTATAAATGTAAGACATATGTAATGCGAAGTAAGTAGAGAACATATGTATGCGAAAGATATTGATGCGAAGTTGTAAATTGTGAAAGTCAAGCAAGCAAACTTTGTATATGCAAGTGAAGAAGTAAAGGTTATATACCTTACCCCTTTTTGTAATAAGAAATCATTTTACATTACATGTTTGGGTAGTGGGGTCATCTTGTAATCATTTCTATTTGTACTACCAACTCTTAGCAAGGTTGAGGCTTCTAACAAGGCTTAGAGTCCCTTAATCAGGACTGAGACACTATATGTATGTAACAAGCTCCTAACAGGGTCAACATCCTTAACAAGATACTTTTGATTAGTGGATCATTGTGGGTATCATCCCCACTGGGGTTTTCCCTTGGCCAGGGTTTCCTTGAGAACAAATAATGTGTTATGAGTTCATTTTCTTTATTGCTATGCATATTATTTAGTTTACTCTATCTTTCAAGTATCAAGTTAATCTTTTATATCCATAATTGGGCAAAAATAAAAGTTTGTAGAATACTAATTCACCCCCCCTCTCAGTATTCCCTATTTCTAACAATTGGTATCAGAGCTTAGTTACTAGGAAAAGAATCATTTAGAAAAAGCCTAGCAGCTTGAGTAAGATCTCTATGGATATGGACCAGTTACAGAAGAATCTTGAAGAATCTCTTGAATAGATTGATATACTTATTAAAGAAAGAGATACTCTGAAAGGAAATTATGATGATGCAAAGAACCTCATTGAGAAGCTGAAAAAGAAGCTGGAAGAATTGAAATCAAAGAAGGAATCTACAATTCAATTTGAAGATTGTGATAAAAATCTGGAAAAAGAAAATGAGATCCTTAAACATGAATTAAATATAGTAAATCTGAAATTGAGTTTGAAAGATGGAAACAACAAGAATGAAGCAAATCTGAAATCTGAGAATGAAGATTTGAAATCTAAACTTTGTAAAGTGACATCTGAACTTGAGAAAACAAAATTGCAGTATGCTAAACTTGAAAAGTACAATACAATTGTGAAAGGTGAAATGACTCAGTCTAAGCAACAACTTGAGAGACTATATTCCAATAGTGAGAAGATTGATGAACAAATGTCTTATCAAAATCCATTCTATGATAAAACTGGTCTTGGATTTAACTCATCTAAGGTAAGTGAAGAAAGCAAGGAACTAGATCTGAAAGTTTCTGAAAACATAGATGAAAAGAAGTCTGATGAAGGTAACAAACATGAGGACATACCTAAAGAAGAAGAATCACCTAAACAAGAAGAATCACCTAAAGGTACGCATAGAGAATTTAAAGGTAGATATTTTGCATTTAATACTTTTGGTCATATGAAGAAAGATTGCACAGGTAAGCAATTTAAACATCTTAATGGTTATTGTTATAATTGTCATGGTTTTGGACATAGAGCTATTGAATGTAAGAAGCCTAGATCTAATGATAATAATAATAGTAGAATGTTTAGATATACTAACCATGCAGATAAGAGACCTACTGAAGATATGAAGAAAAGAAATGGAGTAGTATGTTATAGATGCAACAAGGTTGGACACATTGCCAGGAATTGCAGATCATAAATCAACCAGACTAGATTGAGATATAGAAACAATGGAATAGTTTGTCAGATATACAACAAATTTGATCATACAATAAGGTTTTGCAGAATGAATAACATGAGAAACCCTAATCCTAGAAGTTATACAAGGAGAAATGAGAATGCAACCAACAGTCAAAGAGGATGTTGTAGTAATTTAGAAGAAGTGAAATTTGTTAAAGACACAGATCAAGGAGACACATTTAGCACAGAAGGTAATATGAAAGGTGAAGTATCTAATGGTAAGAGTGAATCTCTTCCTAACCCATATGAAAGTACTTAATTCATAAATAATGCATTAGAATAGGAACTTAGGATAGTGTAGAAATTATTATAGGATGAATTGAGTCTTACGCAGTTAATGTAAGGTATTATATGATGTAATGATGCTATGGTTAAGAGCGCATGAGCTAATATGAAGTTATGCGAGTTCGCAAGAAGTTTGGAGTTTTGAAGGAAAGCAGGAACAACTTTTTGGAAAGAAGTGACAAAAGAATTGAATGCGATGTCAGAATCTTGAAGTTAAAAGCTTATGATCGGTATTAGTTAATCATTCAAGTGACTACAAGTGTTAAGGAGATTGAAGCAGTAGTGATTGAAGGCAGTTTGAAGGATTTGGTGAAAGAACTTCATGCTAGATCTATGCAAAGCCCTAAATCATGAAATTAAGGTATTTTACTGAGCAAATCTATCAGTCAGTTAGAGAATTTACAGAAGATATGGATGTTTCATTTGTTCACAGCATAAGAGATACAATTAGACCTAAGATCAAAAGGGAACCAGTAGAAACCTTGGAAGAAGACCCTAAACTAGCATTATCATCCATACCAGATGAAGTTCTACATTTAGAGAATGTTAGAGGCTATTTGGGATGAAAACTTGAAACCCTTAGTAAAAGTGATTTTACTAAGGAATATGAGAAACTATACAATCAAGATATGTCATTGAAAGTAGGATTTGAACATTTGAATGAAAATGAGATCGTAAGGTATTCACTACAACATGAATTTGATGATGATGAATGCACCAAAATCATTTTGAGCAGAATTCATTATGGGAAGTTTTGGCTAGATGATAGAGTGATTGATATAACAACATACCTAATTCATGAAGTAACTGGTTTATCAAAATTAGGAGTTATACCATTTAATGAGAAAAATGTGAAGAAAATAGTACTGGACAATACTAAGTCATCATATAATGGTAGAGGAATAGTAATCAACAAGATACAACAAGATGATGTTAGTTATTTATGCAAGATCTTAACATCTAAGTTTTGTGCTAACTCTAGAGAAGATGACATGGCAGCTGACATGATTCATGCAGCCTATTTGATGTGTGTTGATAAAGTTCAAGTGGATATGTGTGAAATTTTGAGAATTTAGTTATTTGAGAACCTTGAGAAGATTAAGAAGACTAAAAGCTCACAGTTTAGATTCTCATCATTGATTACATATATGTTTTTCCATTTGCTAAGAAGATTTCCATTTACTATTGGAGAAGACTGGAATGATAACAGAACCACCATGGATAGAATCAAGAAAGTGTATCTGAGATACCCTATAGACAAGGTTAATGAGAGTGTAACCTTAGTGATCAAATCATTTCACAACTTAATGAAGAAAAGATCAAGAATCCAACAGGTTATAGTTGAGAAGTATAAAAATGAAATATGTTTTATGGTTGACACTGAATTTACCTTTATTGAAGTAGTTGAACCTAGAGTAGAATTCATAGACCCTCTTGGATATGAAATTTCTGAAGTTGAAGCAGAAGAATATGTGAATAGATTGTTGAAAAGTAAATTGGATGTGAACAACACCAAATTTGGGACTTATGAGGAGAACTTCAACTCCGCAAAGTCTATACAAGAAGAGAAGTTATCTAAGAAGAGAGTGGAAAGCACTATAAAGAAAATTCTTAAGGATACAGGAATGTCAGAACAAGAATTCCTAATTGCAAAGAACACAACAACAACACTAAGAGACATTGGACAAAAAGAAGTTTTATCTGTTCCACCCCTATCATCAGTTGTAGATCAGACTGGAAATTTGTAGAATGTAGTAAAAGTGGAGAAAGTAGAGAAGGAATAGGAAATAAGAAAATCTACAAGATCTTCCACCACTCCACTAGGTAAAAGAGTAAAGGAAATGGCTACTGGACCAAGAAAAAGACATAAAACTATAGTTGTCCCAGTACAAAGGAAAGTATCTAAAATAAAAGATGATGAAGATACTGAAGTCAAGAAGAAGAAATGGAAACCTAAGATAGAAAAGGTAAATGAACAAATTATTAATTATGGAGACTTTTCCAAGATGAACAAGTATTATGAGCTATACAATTATTCAGAAAGGTTAAACTTGGAGAATGCAGTTGTCAGGCACATGATTTTAGCATATAAGAAATTTGATACCATCCAAGGGAAGATACCTGATGATTTGTTTGAGAAATTAGTTAACAGGAAGAAGAGAGAAGCTGAAGAAGATAATAAGATTAGAGAAAACTTTGTAAGGAAGCTCTGTGACATTAGAGATGAAGACCACTTCAAGGAAATTATGAAAGATCTTGGTATTCATCTAAGAACAAAAAGAAGAACAATTCAGATAATGGGAGGAAATTATGAAGAGATCAATAAGGAAACTGAACATGCAGTCATAAAGGTGATGACTACAGGTGTTGGTAAGCACTCAAGTGCAGTAGATCAAGCTTTGGAAGCTGAGCACCAGAAAATTCCCTCTCCACCACCATCAATTAACATTGAAGATGAATCAATCAATGTGGAAGGAACTAATATCACACTAGATAGTGATGACAATCCTTTTAGTAACCTTGAGAACATTGTTGACAATTCGTCCTTAGAAGAACATGACAGATCAATTGAGGTAGGAAGGAAGGAAACAAGGAAGGAAGAAGAAAAACAAATAGAGATTCAAAAAAAAAATACAGTGGTTGAAGGACATAAAGGAGAACCAAGCAAAGTAGAAATCAGTCCTACCCCTGAAATTGCAACAAAGAAACCACATATAGAATCAATTTTTGTTAACTTTGGGAAAGAAGTTGATGATGATTATCAAATGGAGCTGATCTCATCTCTTAAAAAAATTATTAGTAAGAACAAGAAGGTAAAAAGCCTTGAAGGATTATTGTTGGAAGTAACAAAGAAGTTGCAGAGTGTTATGACTAATCAGATAACAGAGGTAGATCCACAGGTAAAAGCTAAAGAAGTTATGAAGGCATTTGACAATGAATTCACTAACTTGACAGATATAGCTACAGTAAAGGCATAGACAGCCTATGAGGCTAAAGTATTTCATGATATATGTCAAAATATCAGAAATGATATCAATAATTTGGATATGTGTATAAAGGACTTAAGGAATTTGGACAGAGGAAAAGCTTTGTATATACAGTGGACAAATACAAAAAATCTTGTATAAGATGTAACTGAGAAGATAAGAGCAAAAGAGGCAAAAATTTAAATAGAGGTAAACCTGTTAACTAGCCCTAATGTAAAGATATTAGATTGTGAAAAGAAATTCAGTAAACTGAAAGATGATATAAGAATCCTTAGTGATGAAAGAGACAAGAAATTGAGAAGATTCACTCTTCTAAGAGAGCACATTTTAGTTAAGATAAGTAGCAATGAAGGACAATTGGAAGAATGTCTTTCATCCAAGACATCTTATGAGAAGTTCAACTTTACAAACCTTCATGCATGTGAGATCGTATCTTATGGTTTATGTGCACTACTCAGTGTTGCAGACACCATTAAGAAGGCATGGGAGAAGGAGATAGAGAGAATCAAAGTAAATTTTACAGATTGTGTTGTAAGCCTACCAGCTCTACAATTTTGAATCTAAGGTAAACATTTTTTAGAACATAGTTTTTGGCACTCTTTTTTTGTCATTGTTGTCAAAGGGGGAGTGATAGAAGAAAATTGATATATTTTTATATATATGGAAGTATATTCCTAGGGGGAGTATAGATGATATATAAGATATATGGAGATATAAGGACAGTAAAGATATATTTTGATTTGGCCACAATTTTGAAGTTTTCCATGACTTAGCCAATTTTCTCATATGTTGTTGTTATACGTTGAGTTTGCACCTTTTCTAAAGCTCTCTTAGTCTTGATAACTCAGTATAACTTGGGAATCATCTCCAGGTTGTGGGACCTATGCTAACTGAGATGAAACCTCCAAGTTCTAGGCTGGTTCCTCTTGGATAATCACCCTGATTTGCTTCTTAACATGAAAAGTAAATTCTTTTAAGGGAAAGGGATAGAAGGAATGCTTGGGAAGGGAAATAATAGAAAGAAAATCTACCTACTAGGTGATGCACCAAAACTAGGGTTTGGATCTCATTATAAAGGAATGAAACCAGTGAAAGGCTTAGGTCTAGGAGATCACAGCTTACTGAATAGGCTTGCATAAGTGTTTCATAAGATGGCTTGAACATAAGATACAACTTATGACCTGCAAGCAGACATTCACTTCTACAACCCGATGTAGGATTGAGATAAGACTATTAGGGGCTAAATTATACCCACAAAAACACCTAGATCAGATCAAACACAGGAAACACACAAAATTGTAGAAAGCAAGAGGTATCAGAAAACCTAAGATATCACTGAAAACATCATACACTTTAATCCAATAAGAGATAACTCACATAAGAAGGCATAAGGACAACAAGAGTGTCACAAAATGCTTTTCCATATCTGAATTATCAATGGGAGATTACAAAGAGTAGAAAAACCAGAGGACAGAAAGTGTCGCAGATAGCTTTCTAAGAAAGAGGCTTTCTTCTTTACAAAATGTCCCCTCTGAGCACTAAGGCTCCAAAAACAAATTATATACACCTCTGCATGCAAGCAGGAATAAAAAATATCCGAATAGGGTTACATAAATCTGCATAAAATAATCCAAACCTAAACCAAGACAAGACTGATCATAAATACTTCTCTGAAAATATCTCAACAGATCAAATACATCTTTCTTTGCGTGTCCATTCCTGTACTAACCCTACCTGCAGGCTAAAAACTTTGATCCAACTACCTCTGCAACCACCCCTAGAAGTCATAAATTTTTAGCTACCTGCACTTTGCAAACATCTCTTTAGAGAAAAAAGAAGAAAAGCCTGCCAAAAAAGTTGCACCACTTTGAAAATATCATTGGTCGCATGATCGCATGAGCCCAAAAGATCGCATGTGATCATGTGACTAACCACTAAGATCTCATCCTACTACCACATAGACACCTGGCCCACAAGATACAACACCTCAGTCCAACCCACAACAGCACCATACGAAATGCCCTCAGAATCTAATGGTGGTCGCATGATCGCATGGGATCGGAAGATCCCATGTGAACATGTGACCACCATAGATCTTGCATCTACGGGGCCCATGTTACACCACCGAAGTCTATTTTACTTGACCGCTAGAGGCTTGTCACATGGTCCCATGCGGTTAGGAAGCCGCATGCGATCATGCGACTAGCATGAAACTATTATGCTGACTGCTTGCTTGAACCCCATCGTGACCGTTGACGGCTTGTTGCATGGTCACATGGGATCGAAAGATCCCATGTGATCATGCGACCAACTGAAAGATGCTACCTATTGACCGCCACCTCATTTAAGAAATCCGGACCCACCTACAAATGTTCGTCACTAGCCGGCCAATGAAACATGAACACATCACCAAACTACAAGCTCTTATCGGCGTGGTTAATGGCTAGTCACATGTTCGCATAGCCTAAAAAGGGACTATGTGATCATGCAACAAACCACTAGCATTCTTCAACAGGACCATCAACGGTTAGTCGCATGGTCACATAAGGGGAAAAGGACTTATGCGATCATGCGACAACTCGCATAACAGCTTACCGAAAACCAACTGGGCCCCACTGGTCGGAGTTGCGCACATGGAAAAAATGTAGATGCCAGACAAAGAAGTGTGAAACAGTGAAGGTCGAAAACATCTTGGGCTTCCGGAGCAAAGGGTCAAAAACACAGAGGGTTTTCGACACTGAACAACTTTTTGAACCTTTCGACACCAGCATTTCCTGCAAGCATTCAAACTTGAATATCTTTTTGGGCTTTACGAATTAGGGTGTGCGATCAGAGTTGGGGCTTGACATTACATTGTAGAACATGGGGGTAAGGGTGCAAATCATAGAACTTTTTGGATCAACTTTGCAAGCTAAAACAAGCTATAGCAGGGACTGTGGCCAAAATTGAATAACAGGAAATTTTTGGGTAACAGTTGCCACCAATGACAAAGGGGGAGATTGTTAGAAATTTGGCTAAGTTAGATATCTATATGTTGTCATTATGGAAACATATGATCTATATGAAGACCGCATATGACAGAGAGCAGTTATGACAGAGCGCAGAGCAAAATTGTCTAAGTGTAAGCAGCATTTTCCCATACTAACCAAAGTCAGTTTTGATTGGCGATGTCGATAGAAGTAAGTTCAGTACTTGTGCACTTGAACATGGATACTATGATGTATATTAAAGACTCACCTGAGATCACAAGTATGTACGACATGTATGAAAGAAGTTATTGCAATATTACAGGAACAGAGTTGAAGTCGATAGGATAAAGAAAGAAGACATAATTAATAAATAATTAAGGGATTATTTTGTTTATCAAAACAATAACTTAATCATATAAAGGGATGACATCCTAGATGTTAACCCTTGGGCAAAACAAGTTAATATGTATTTGTGTGTAATGCTTTATGTTTTGTAAAGCTAACTGTAAAAGTTATTATTCTTAATAACTTGTATAAATGTAAGACATATGTAATGCGAAGTAAGTAGAGAACATGTGTATGCGAAAGATATTGATGCGAAGTTGTAATTATGAAAGTCAATCAAGTAGACTTTGTATATGCAAGCAAAGCAGTAAAGGTTATAAACCTTACCCCTTTTTTGTAATCAAAAATCATTGTACATTACATGTTTGGGCAGTGGGGTCATCTTGTAATCATTTCTATTTGTACTACCAACTCTTAACAGGGTTGAGGCTTCTAAAAAGGCCTAGAGTCCCTTAATCAGGACTGAGACATTATATGTATGTAGCAGGCTCCTAACAGGGTCAACATCCTTAACATGATACTTTTGATTAGTTGATCATTGTGGCTATCATCCCCACTAGGGTTTTCCCTTGGCCAGGGTTTCCTCGAGAACAAATAATGTGTTATGAGTTCATTTGCTTTATTGCTATGCAGGTTATTTAGTTTACTCTATTTTACAAGTATCAAGTTAATCTATTATATCCATAATTGTGCAAAAGTAAAAGTTTGTAGAATACTGATTCACCCCCCCTCTCAGTATTCCCTATTTCTTATAGATTCAAACCCTCAAACAGACCCCTTGTTCGAGCCAAATGGCTATTGTTATACTTTAGCCACCATTTCCACTAGGTTCACTTCATTGTTCTCAGATGATCATCCAATATCTGTAATATTCCTACAATTCCTCTGTCAATAGACTATGGTACATGTTAGTTTACCACATCCCATGAAGTCTAGGCCCCTAGAGTTCATGGGATTGCCATATATTAACAAAAACTTAAGACTATTATAGCCGGATAAACACAAGAATTAACACTAGGCGTACAAATTTTCAAAGCAAAGTAGAGTTCATTAAAAAATGGTTTGAAATGGAACAAGTAAAACCTGCTAACTCATTAACACACCAAACCACGCAATATAAGACTCCAAAGATAAATGAAATAGCAGAAAATGAAGATTTTATTGCTCACCAGTCTGCACTTCCATATCCAACGTTACCATTGGTTCAAACTTACTTGCATATAGGCATGCACAGTGTTGACATAGTGTAGCTTCCCACCTTATACCACCTCCTTCAACACTAGCTCTCCTTTGCTCGCGGACTATGCCAAAATGAAATAAAATGAAATGTGTCTGTAGGCACACAGGATATATGAAAGAAATGTGACTTTTTTTTACTTCTATTCCTGTGTTGGTCAGAATTTTGACCACTCGTTATGGTTGTAATTCTTACCAACACAGGAATGGATTTTAAAAAAATCAAAATTTTCCTTCTATAAACTGACCATGGAAAATCATTTTATAGCTTGGTCAGAAATGTTGGTCTAAAAAGTGGGTCAAATGTACTAGTGACAGATGTAAAGCTATGATACCATATTGGAGTTGATCAGTAAATAACCCACAGCTCCCAAGAACACCTGCATGTAGACACCTATCACAAAAATAGAGAGAAGAAGCAAGAATCTATGGAGGCTTGAACGCATTGATCCATGAGAGAGGAGAAATCATTCTTGATGTGCAAAAACAAAAGTTGCAATTCAATAATGAATAATGTGTTGATGAGGCATATTAATGCCTTAATTTTGATATAGTTTCATTTACTCTTTGTGCTTTTTTAAAAACATTTCCAAAACATTTGTGTAAATATCTGTGAATTGATGCCAAAAGACAAGCTAGAACTTATTAAACCTATGGGTAGTGTGATGACATACTTTGCTTAATATTATACATAGAATGCAGTATTTCATATAAATATTTAAAGCTATGTTCTAAAATCTTAATGAGAGTAGGAATGTTATCTTGCATGCATGTTCTAGATGTTTCTAACTTTTCAAGGAAATGAGGAGCAATGCAAAGGGTGGTGACTATTGCATTAAAGAAAAGGATGATGAAGACCGATCGTGGCAAGGGAAGTGCAGTCTAGTTCCTTTGGATAAGTCATGCCAGCAGAAGAGTTATTGTTCTAGAAATTTAGAAGACACAACTTGCTATATTCTCTACAAGTTGTTATTCTATTACTTAGCAATAAATATGCTAAGTCATGGTTGATCTTTCGCCTTCTTTTCTGGCGATGTTTGTTTAAAGACTTTTATGCTTTTGTTTGTAATAAATGTCCAATCCACTATATAATGGATTGTGATCATCTTAGTAAGCTAATGAGAAAATAGACAATGTTGGTTTAAGATTTAGAATTTACCCTTCCTGTTCTTCATGTATTGTTCATTTTATGAAATGAAGAAATGATTTTAATGAAAGAGTGATTTTGGAATACTTGTTGCATTCATAGTTATCTGAAGCCAACCAAGGGGGCCCACTTGGGAGGTGGAAGTAGATTTAGGTAGAGTAGATTCATTCCTTGTAATTTCCTGCTTTCAAATTAGATTTATTGTATTAGTTCTGCAGCATTGTTACTATGAAAAGTTCCTGCAGAAAATGATCATGGTGAATGTTTTGAGTTGTTAACTAGTTTGGGTTCATTTTCCAAGTTTTCTACAGTTATCTATTGTTAGTCTAAGTGTATTCACTATCTGGTAGTAGTAGTATATATTCTTTCCATGCATTTTACTTTCCTGCAGCATAGGGATTAAGATTCTTGAGGGAACTTAGTGCCTGTGCTGACCCATTTCAAGTCCTACGTCCCTGGGTTGACAATTCAAGTGTATTTCATGATGGAGTAAGGTAGTCTTTGGAATAGATATGTTATCCTTGAAAGAGACAATGGTGTGATTATCTTTATCTATTATGAAACCCTACATTTTTGGCGTCATTTCCGGGGATGGTGTCAAACTAGGAACCTTCATGAGTCCTTTATTTTCAGTTTATTTTGTTAGCTAAGAAGCGCAGAGTTGTGGGCTTGATTAAAAAGTCACCAATTTCTTGCATGCATTGAAGAAGGAGAGACGTAAATGGTAGATTCCTTCCTAAGGAGCCTGTAAAACCAAAAGAAGAGTTTGAAGAACCTGAACTGCCATTTCTTGATGCAAGCCTAGAGTTTAATGCATCATCATCTTCAGCAGAAGAAGACACCTAGAAGACATTTGACCTTCATCCATTTGAAGAACTATTGGCCAGTTTCCATACTAACCCCCCTCCAGTACCACCTATTGTCCAGAATCCACCAACAGTTACCGACTTCAGGCCACAATTTCAATATCCTATACCTCCAGCTATGGTAGCTCCCACATTTCCATTTCCAATACCAAGTCTCGTCAATAATCCTAACCTTAAAAATATACCTGCATCAGCATTACCAAAGTTTTATGGCCTTGTCACAGAGGATCCTGATACTTTTCTATTTGAATTCGATATCCTGTCTCAGAGTTTTGATTATAATCATGACAGTCATAAACTAAAGCTATTTCCAGCCACATTGAAAGAGTCAGCATTAAAATGGTTTATGGGCTTGGGGGAAAATGCAGTCACAAGTTGGGATGGTATGAGAGACTTGTTTCTCAGGAAGTATAAGGAATATTGTAGGGGAAATGATTCAAAAGGTGATGACATTTTTAGAATGTCACAACGGGAAGATGAAACATTGGAAGATTATATATCTCGCTTCCTATTCAACTTACAGAAGAATCCACAACATGCCTTGCAAGAGGAGTCCCAGAAGTTGATTTTTCTCAGAGGAGTAAATGAGAACTACCTTGAAGCATTGGACCTGATGGAAGGAGGGGATGTGACCCAATCCTCATGGGATGACCTTTAGAAGATTTGCCAAAACTATTCTAGGTCAGCAGTAAAGAAAGGAAGGGGATTCCGCTCATCAATAGCCAAAGGAAGTGGCTCTGTTGGTATTTCAAAGATGGAGATTTCAAATTTGTTGTCTAATTTCAAGAAGGACATCATTAATGATGTTGCTACACATTTGGATACAATGGCTGCTAAGAAGAAACATGCAGAGGCTGAGGTGCAGCTAGCTGAATACTATCCACACTGCCGGAAACAAAAGAAAGATTGCCAATGCAAATTGGTCACTAATGTGGAAAACCAGCATCTTCCAACTGAGTACTTGAAGATAGAAGGAGAAGATGAGCAAGTATTTTTTGTTGCTCAACGCCAGCCATGGGCCCCACATCAAGGTATGCCTCAAGACCCTTTACAAAATTCAAATCCATATAGTAGTCAATGGCAAAACCGTAGTGTCCAAGGTCCTCCATAATATAGTCAACCTAACTGGAATAATGTTTGGAAAAATAATCCACAAAGTCAATGGTATCCTCCACAACAGCCTCAATGGCCACAATTTCGAAACCAATGGCAACCACCACAAGGGAATTAGTAGTCTACAAACCAATGGAGAGGACCTTAGTAGTGGCCTAATAATGTTGGATATCCACCTTTACCACCTCCAGCAAATGTGCCTGCACTAATGCCACCTCCTACAAATTCTAGACCTCAAAAGTAGACACAGTTGCCTGCATAACCCCAGCCAAATCCAAATAACCAACAACCACAAAAACCCATGTATTTTGTTGATGCTTAGTAATATCCTGCTTACGCTCTAAATGTTGTAGATATACATTTGAGATCTGGTACAACCCTACCAACACCTGAATCACCTCTCATAACTGAAATACCAGATACTCCTGCAACAACAATACCAATAGATTCACTGCCACAAATGGTTAACCCAACAAATGTAACTAGTTCAGCTCAAACTCAAACAGCAGTTGAACCTCCTTTTCCACAAAAGCTCATACAAGGTAAACCTGTACAAATAGAAGAACAATCCTTTGACATCATTGACCAGCTAAAGCATATGCATGTTCAGATTTTGTTATTTCAAGCTATTAAGGATGTTCCTGTTTATGGTAAAGCTATCAGAGAAGCCTGTCTTAAAAAGCCAGGGAGGAAGAAAAAGGATCCAACCACAGTACATGTCATAGGGTAATTGGCTGACATCATGTTAGGGAAATTGGTAATTCTTAAATATTCTGACCTAGGCAGTCCAGTTGTAAATGTGATTATAAATGGCCAGTCAGTTAAAAATGCCTTAATAGATCTTGGTGCTGCTATAAATGTAATGACAAAGGATACTATGAAAAAGTTGAATATAGAAGGATTAAGGGCCACCCCAACAATTCTACAACTTGCATATAGTTCTACTGTCACTCCTGATGGGATGATAGAATACATAGTGGTAACCCTAGACTCTCTCGAATATCCTACAGATTTTATGATTCTATCCCCAAAAGTCAACTTGTCTGGTTACCCTATCATTTTAGGATGCCCATGGTCAGCTACAGCTGATGCAAATATAAGTTGTAGGTCAGGCAATATGACAATATCAGATGGAAAGGAAACAAAGCAATTTGTCTTGTACCCTCCAGCACAACCTCAACCAGATTTAAGCAAACCTGTATGGCCGGATTTAGGGGATGAAGAGGGAGAATTAAATTTTGTTGTACAACTTATGATGTTGCATAGGCAGTCTTTTCTAAAGCTACAGGAAGAAGATTCAGTAATTCAGAGTATCCTTAACAATACTTGTGTGGTAGACAAAGATGTATCTGACAGCTCTGTGTTGGAACTAGTCACATATGAAGATTCCCTAGAGAATTATTTTCTACCTAAAGAGCCAAAAATTATCCACCAGATTTTACCATGTGAACTAGACACAAGCCCCATTTTTGAAGCTGCTATGGTTAATCTTACAACTACTATTGAGTTGTCAGAAGGTCATAATCTACATGTCAATAACAAACTGTCTCCAAAACAATTACAACAGTTAACAGAACTTCTTCAAAAACATGAAAAGGCTTTTGCATGGGACTATGGAGATATCAAAGGGTTGAGTCCTACATTATGCACTCATAGAATATATATCAATGAAGGATGTTTACCACGCCATCAACCCTAGAGGTGGATTAATCCAGCACTCAGAGAAATAGTTAAAACAGAACTGCAAAAATTACTTGATGTTGGTTTTATATATCCTATATCTGATAGTCGGTGGGTCTCACCTCTATTCATAGTACCTAAAAAGGGGGGAAAATGGTAGATATGTGTAGATTACAAGGAGTTGAATAAAGCAACAAAGAAAGATCACTTTCCTTTACCATTTATTGATCAGGTTCTGGACACTTTGGCTGGTAAGAAATATTTTTCTTTTCTTGATGGGTACAATGGTTATAATCAAATAAGTATAGCTCTAGAAGATCAAGATAAAACCACATTTACATGCCCATGGGGTACTTTTGCATATTATGTATTTCCATTTGGCCTGTGTAATGCTCCAGCCATGTTTCAAAGAGCAGTAATCAACATTTTTGTTGATATATCGCATGACTGCATGGAAATATACATGGATGATTTCACAACATTTGGAGTCACCTTTGAGGAGGCCTTGATAAATCTTGAGAAGGTTCTTGTTTGATGCAAGGAACATAATCTATCACTTAACAGTGAAAAATGTTTCATGCTCATGCAGGAAGGAGTAGTACTTGGTCATTTCATATCAGCTGCAGGAATACAAGTGGATTCGGCTAAGATAGAGGTAATTTTAACATTACCTATACCTACAAAACCAAAAGATGTAAGATCTTTTCTAGGTCATGCTGGCTCTTACAGACATTTCATTAAAGATTTCAGTAAAATAGCTAGTCCATTGTATACATTATTGACTAAAGAAGTTGAATTCATTTGGACACCCGCATGTAATGAAGCCTTCCTGCAGCTTAAGTAACTCCTAACCACATCACCAGTTCTTAGAGGACTAGATTGGTCAATACCATTTCATATCCATACTGATGCATCAGACTATGCCATAGGTGTTGTATTAGGACAAAATCCTGTCAACCTTGAAAATGCCATCTACTATATAAGTAAGAGTCTTCATGGCCCTGAACTGAACTACACCATAACTGAGAAGGAACTTTTAGCTGTAGTTTATGCATTGAACAAATTCAGACATTATGTAACTGGATATCCTATTTTTTTCATACTGACCACTCAGCTATAAATTACTTAATGAACAAACCTACTGTAAGTGGTAGATTGGCAAGATGGCTCTTATTATTGCAGGAGTTTGATATTACTATTATAGACAAGCCAGGAAAAGCCAATGTGGTTGCTGACTATTTTTCAAGACTTCAAATTGTTGATGAAGACTCAACTCCAATTGAAGATACATTTCCAGATGAGCATTTATTTCACATAACAGCCCATACACCATGGTATGAAGATATAGCAAACTATCTTGCTGCAAATAGAATGCCAACACACTTCTCTTACAAAGATAGGAAGAAGCTTGTAGAGAAAATCTTTCATTATTCATGGATAGATAACAATCTCTACTACACTAGACCAGATCAAGTTATGAGGTGATGTGTCTGAGAGGATGAAATCTATGACATACTACATGCCTGTCATGATGAACCATGTGGGGGCCATTTTGCAGGAAAAAGAACAACACTAAAGGTACTTACAATTGGATATTATTGGCCAACATTACATAAGGATGCAGCCAACTATACAGCCAAGTGTGACAAATGCCAGAGGATGGGCCGACCAACCAAGTTAGATGAAATGCCACTCAATCCATAGATTGTTGTAACACCCTTTGACAAATGGGGTATGGACTTCATAGGTCCAATTGACCCACCATCAAATGGAAAATCCTACATCTTGGTATGTACAGATTACTTAACTAAATGGGTGGAAGTCAGGGCAATGAAAAATGCACGAGATGAAAAAGTAGCTAAATTTTTGTATGAGGAGATATTCACACGCTATGGAGTACCCAAAGAACTTGTAACAGATCAGGGAACCCAATTTACATCAAATTTGATAATAGAACTTATGAAAGAATACAACATAAGGCACTAAAAATCTAGTCCTTATCACCCTCAAGCCAATGGGCAAGCAGAGGTCACAAACAGAGAAATAGAGGCAATTCTGACCAAAACAGTGCAATTACATAGGAAGGATTGGAGCAGCAGGTTAACTGAAGCAGTATGGGCTTACAGAACTACATGGAAAACAACTACTGGATTCACCCCATTTGAGCTTGTGTATGGAAAAGTAGCAATGTTGCCTATTGAGTTTGAATATCAAACATTATGAACTACTCTGGAATTAAACATCAGTCTTTCTGCAGCACAAGAGGAGAGACTTCTTTACTTGAATTCATTGGATGAAATGCGAAAGATAGCTTTGGAAAGAATAGAGCTCATTTAGCAGTAGAGGAAGATGTGGCATGATACACATATCAAGAAAAAACAATTCCAAGTAGGAGATTGGGCTCTCCTATATGATTCACGATTTAAAGAAAATCCAGGGAAACTCCAGACTAGGTGGCTAGGGCCTTATGAAATTCAATATGTATTTGACAATGGCGCAGTTCAATTGACAACCATTGACCCTGTCCAGTTCAAATTACTTGTAAATGGCCACCGATTGCGTCTTTATCATAAACCATAGACCAAAGCTGAGTTCCTGCAGTAGTTCCAACAGAATAGTTTACCAGCTCTCACAGACACAATTCCTGCAGCAGAGGGTGTGAACCTTCTTCCTACAGCCATACCATGACAACCCTTCAATGAGCACTCATAATAAAACCTCATTTAGTCTGAGGTCTATTCTTCCATTCATTCTTCTTTTGCTTCTTATCAACTCATCTCATTTCTTTATCTATCATCCACTCACATTCCATGTCACCCACCAATACTATTTTTACTGCTTCCAATAAAATACTCTGTCAGCACCCTTTTTTTTTGTCGTCCAAACATCACCACCTCATCAACTTGCATGCAAAAGTACAATCTACAATTTTTAGGTACAAAATCCTTACTCTTTATTCATTTTTATTACATAGGTTTCAATATTTATATATAATACTACATTAAATGTATAATCTAAAGCCTTAAGCCAGTTTCTTATTCCCTTACAAAATTTTTAAGTGTGGACACTTGTCAAAATTTAGTGGGGGGCGGAGAAAGTGTAGTAAGTTCCAAATGTCATCTCCATGTCACCCTAGTCATATCCACGTTATTGGTTGTACTTTGGCGGTGGTCTGATTTTAATTTTAAATCTTTTTGTATCTGTCGTACCTTGTGATTGCAATTTTGGGAAAAGATCTCCTGAGTTTGACATGACTGAAGAGGACTAAAATTTATTACAATAACACTTCCAGTTAAACCATAATGTCCTTCATAATTAATAGCATCACCATTTTTCATGCCAAACACAAAGGAGTTATGTTAAGAGAGTATGGTATCGGCATTTTTCAAAAAGATAGATTGAATTCTGAGAATAAGGTATTTACAGAGTGTTGAAGGGTAAATATTATCAGGGTGGTGAGAAGAGAAATTAGGGATTTGAAGGATGGGAGGAAAGTTGCAAAGGCATGAGCCTATTGTTCATAGTGTTCTACTTGCAGATGTGGAAGCCGTCCGGCGGTTTCATGCTTGTGGATGGCTTGGTTATTTCTTGCAGTTAAATGAATTCAATGAAGAAGTAACAATGGAGTTCATGAGAACATTTAATGAGGGTGAAGCCACTGTATGGGGATTATCAATGATTGCAACTAAGGAGTGGATAGCTAAGGTTATAGGACTTCCAGTGGTTGGAGACCATTACCCAAATGAACATGATGCCAGGTCGTTGTGGGCACAGTTTACTCGGCCAGAAGACCCTCCACTAGAAATTTCAAAACAAGGATGCAAAAGACTCTATCTACCAGCACCGTATCCAGAATTGGCAACTCACATCATCAGGTATTTGACCTATGAGGGAAGATTTTCAAATTTACACGCTCACCATTTTAAATTGCTTAGCTGTGTAAGACATAACATTCAGGTTAATGTTCCCAATTTCCTTTATAATATGTTATGTATTAGTGCTGACAAAACTCAGAAAGGAAAGGCAAATTTTGTCACTCATCATGCCCTAGTCAAACTCCTAATCGAAAAATCACTTAGGGATTCTTCCCCTATATCATGGGCAGAGTTCATTGAGTTTAAAACCTTGCAGCCTCAAGCCAACCCCGTCCCGGAGAATTTAGGGATTGAGGAAGAAATTGCAGAGCTTGGTCAAAATCTAGTTGAAACAGAAAAAGAACCAGTATTATTCCCTATTGATAAACCTGTTGAGTTTGTTTTAGAAGGTGATATACCCAATTCTTCTAGTGGCAAAGGCAAGCAAAAGGTTGATGAAAGTAACCCTAATCTTGAAAAGAAAGCCCAAAACCTTCCTGCTAAAGTAACAAAAAGAAAGAGGTCAGCTCCTGCAACAACCACTCTTGCAACATCTACCCCAGTAGCGTCTAAGCCAAAATGGGCCCACAAAATAGTAGAAGTCAAAGAGGGTCTTGTGCGTCAAAGCCCTCATATGTGAGGCCAAGTATTCCCAGCTACCACTGAAAACCTAAGTGCTTCAATTTCAAAGTCTCATACAGATTCAGTGATTGAGAATGTTCCAGATGACTCTCCTGTGTGGATGGAACCCCAACATGTGGAAATAAATGAGAATGAGCCTGTTAATGAGATGCCATAGGAAAATCAAGAAATGTGTGAGTCAGCCCCTGCTGTTGTTTCAGAAAAAGCCCCAGAAGATGATCAACCTAATTTGCCACCAGTCTCTGTATATTCTAATGTTTCAATCATCCCTTATAAATCCTCCTGGTATACCTAGTATTTCCAGCAAGTTGCTAAAGAGAAAAAGAAGAAATCTATGGCTCAAGAATTTCCTCCATCTACAATCCAATCTATATTATTTGGTCTATATAATCATTTTATTTTTCAAAAGGCCTTGTGGAGGCAAGAAAGAGACCAAATGCAAAACGTAATAGCTGACAGAGATGAAGAAATTGAGTCACTAAAAGAGCAACTTGAAAAAAAAAAAAAAAGAAGATGAATGTAGCTTTAAAGCTAGCTGACCAGGTGATGGCCTGTAGGCCACCACCAAGGGTATATTCCATTTGTTTAAAGGAGCAATTTTTGTTGTTTCAATTGATGATGACAATAAGGGATGTTAATTGTGAGTTTAAAAGTGCTCAAGATTTCTATAATGTTTATCAAACTCTGCCTTCATGGCAGAAGAACTTGTTATGTGAACTTTATGTACATAATTACATAATTCCACATGAGATAGAGTGGAACCCTCTCTTGTACACAGGAGATGTCCACCTCAGAGCTTTAATGTCTTGGATACATAATGAAACCAATTATGACAGGCAGTTGAATACCTATAGAGATCTTGAGAAGACTGAGCCATTACCACTACGGTCTAAATCACACAGGCCTGATGACCTTTTAAGAGATTGGTTCAGACTAACCTATGGGAAACCAAAGCTAGAGATCAAAGAGAAGGTGTTTGCAGAGAGGGAAAAGGTTTATAGAGAATATCAGACACTTCCCAATTTTACACATCAAAGATCCTTTGCAAGGCTTAGAAACAGATGGAACAGATTGCCAGAAGCCTTTAAGAAGGCAGAACCACATAGTCCTATTAATTTTGAGGCAGCCGTTCACAGGGTAGCCAGATATATGCAACTAGGACGTCAAATCAGGAAAGAACTGTGGATGTCATTATCTTTTCAGCCTCCTACACTTTTCTGGCCACTTTATAATAATACTGCTACTCGCATAGATCCATTGGTGGAAGAGCATAGAGGTGATCACTGGGAGCGTAGTAGGGGATTCTACTATACCTTCAGGAGTGGAAAGAAAGGAAGGACATTAGTTGGTGATTTCAGGGCAATGGCAAGAAAGTATAATGCTTAAGGACAAGCATTCAGATAGTGGGGGGTAGATGATGAGGCATATTAATGCCTTAATTTTGATATAGTTTCATTTACTCTTTGTGCTTTGTTAAAAACATTTCCAAAACATTTGTGTAAATATCTGTGAACTGATGCCAAAAGACAAGTTAGAACTTATTAAACCTATGGGTAGTGTGATGACATACTTTGCTTAATATTATACATAGAATGCAGTATTTCATATAAATATTTAAAGCTATGTTCTAATATCTTAATGAGAGTAGGAATGTTATCTTGCATGCATGTTCTGGATGTTTCTAACTTTTCAAGGAAATGAGGAGCAACACAAAGGGTGGTGACTGTTCCATTAAAGAAAAGGATGATGAAGACCGATCATGGCAAGGGAAGCACAGTCTAGTTCCTTTGGATAAGCCGCGCCAGCAGAAGAGTTACTGTTCCAGAAATTTAGAAGACACAACTTGCAATATTCTCTACAAGTTGTTATTCTGTTACTCAATAATAAATATGCTAAGTCATGGTTGATCTTCCACCTTCTTTTCTGGCGATGTTTGTTTAAATACTTTTATGCTTTTGTTTGTAATAAATGTCCAATCCACTATGTAATGGATTGTGATCATCTTAGTAAGCTAATGAGAAAATAGACAATGCTGGTTTAAGATTCAGAAGTTACTCTTCTTGTTCTTCATGTATTGTTCATTTTATGAAATGAAGAAATGATTTTAATGAAAGAGTGATTTTGGAATACTTGTTGCGTTCATAGTTATCTAAAGCCAACCAAGGGGACCCACTTGGGAAGTGGAAGTAGATTTAGGTAGAGTAGATTCATTCCTTATAATTTCCTACTTTCAAATTAGATTTACTATATTAGTTCTGCAGCATTGTTACTATGAAAAGTTCCTGCAGCACCTGCAGAAAATGATCATGGTGAATGTTTTGAGTTGTTAACTAGTTTGGGTTCATTTTCCAAGTTTTCTATAGTTATCTGTTGTTAGTCTAAGTGTATTCACTATACGGTAGCAGCAGTATAGATTCTTTCCATGCATTTTACTTTCCTGTAGCATAGGGATTAAGATTCTTGAGGGAACTTAGTGCACATACTGTGTTGACCCATTTCAAGTCCTACGTCCCTGGGTTGACAATTCAAGTGTATTTCATGATGGAGTAAGGTAGTCTTTGGAATAGATATGTTATCCTTGAAAGAGACAATGGTTTGATTATCTTTATCTATTATGAAACCCTACATGTGTTATGAAAACAAGAGGAGATCAATCCTTATAAAAGGAGATCAAAACCCTAAAAGGGTGAACAAACCTAGGTTGCATGATAATAATTAATAAAGTAATTAATTATTATATGCCTAAAGTTTAGCTTAAGTAGAAAGAGATAAGAAGTGACTTAGTAATTAAGTCAAACATGATTTAATTAATAAGAAAAAACTTTATTACTCTAACATTAAAATCATGTTGCATAATAAAGGTTTTATAAGTTTAAACTGTGAATTCTTAATACTCAAAGGTTGTAGGAAAGTCTTTCCAATGATGGATAAGAAACCATAGTCTTTCCAATGATGGACAAGAAATAGTAGTTTAAAGAGATAGACTCTAAAAAGTAGTTTAAAACAACAAGGATGTGATCAAAATAGGATGTGAACTATGAGCAACTTTGTGGCTCATCATTGCCCCCTTCTGAACTCATGTTGGTCCTCCAACACTATAGAGCTTTGCTACTTTCCTGAAGTCTCCTACATTTTTCTCACCATTGCTTTTTGAGGTTCCATTTATCCTGTAGAACCCTCTTGATCTCTCTCACTTCTCAATCCTCCTATTTTCCATGATTTCATTCATCTCTTTAATAGCATGGTTTTAAAGAGATCACATGAGAAGTGGCAGTTGAAATGTCATGGGAAACCACAACTCTAGCCTAGCTTGCCTTCCCAATCTAATATACTTTGGGGCCCACTGTATGGAAGCCCTAAAGTTAAGGGGACTGTGCGGTTCCATTCTCTTTAAAAATATGGGAAGCCTTTCCCATCATGAAGTGATTCTGGAGAGAGCCCTCTGACCAATGTGACAAGGCATTCTGAGGAATTCCTTATAGACCTATTCCCTAATGTCAAAAAATATCATTCTACATTCTGGCTTGATGGATCATAAGTAACTCTAAGCCAATCTAAATACAATTTATTTGTTTATGCTCTCAGGCCTAAGAGGTAATGGTTCATATACCTCTCTCTCTCTCTGCACAAACCTACCACTGTGTCCCATAATTAACCTCATTGCTCATCCAAGACATTAAAGCTCTCAGATGAACATCCCCAATGTATAACAAGGGGTTCCATTCTGTATTGGAGGGTAGCATCATATTATGAAGATAGAATTCACAAAGTAAATTCATGATCCACTGTGGGGTGGACTGATGGAATGCATAAAACTCTTGTGGAATTTCAAGAGATAAATCCTTAAGAACTCTCATTAATTTAAACAATAAATGATGTTCTTGTAAACATAGGGTATATACCTTGGGAGGTGGTCTGCATTTTGTAAGAATCAACATAAAGTACAATTTTTCTTGTAGATGCTTAATTTCTTGCTTTTTCTTATCAATTTCCTTCTGCATTTTCTTCTTCTCTATTTCCCACAAGCTTTGCTGAAACAACACTTGGTAATAAAAATTAAAAGAGAGGGATTCGAGAGTGCTAGGACCAGATTCTATCTTTGCCTTCAAAAACCTTTCTAGATATTTTATTATGGGTGTCCCCCAATATGACACCAATGCCTTATGTTGCAAGAGGCTAAATTGATGGTTTGTGATAGACTCAATAGTTGCTTCAGCCAAATAATTCAAATTTTGAAGTCCCTCGTTAGTTTCCAATTGTGCTTTAGGGTTTGCATTCTCAAAGGGTACCTCTGGCTCATTAACATCTTGAGGCTCTTGGTCAACAACATCTTCTTCCCCTAACAAAATGACTGGAATGGTTGCTTCCTTTTTCCTAACCCTAGAGCTTCTCCTGGTTGGAGTTTCTTTAGTTGCTGAATGAGATGTTCTAGTGGATTTCCTTTCAAAAGTGTCATCCATTGGAGATGAAGCTAGAGGAGGTGTTTCTCTCTTTTTACCCTTGTGGATAACAGGTTGAGGGGTTTGTTCTAACATTTCTTCTTGAATTGCTTATGCATCCTTCCCTTTTCCCTTTTCTTTCCCATGGTCACACTTAATCTGAACTAAGGTAGTTGAAACAGAAGGAAATTCCTCCATTTCTATTATAGACTTCCTGGCCTTCTTAGCTGTAGGAAAGGTAGAGGAAGGGGATTTTATGGGAATCTCAATTCTCTCAATATTGAGCTGCAAAGCCCTAGCTACTATAAACTCTTCCCACCCACTAGGAGGCCTATATCTCAAATATATTTTTTATTAGCAACTTGACCAACCCATGATTAGTTACAAAATTTTGGTTTCCTTTTCGTGTGTCACCAAGACTAGTTAACAAGAAATGATACAGGAAATTGGGTACATTTACTGTTTGTCCATGTCGTATATAACTCAAAAATTTAAAATGATGAGAATGTAAATAGGAAAACCATCCTTCAGGTTAAACATCTGATGATGTGCATAGTAATTTATGGGTATGGCACAGGTAGAGACAGTCTTTTGCATCCTTGTATAAAGGATAAAATGTGGATGGGGTCCTAGGGCAATGGCTTGCACATAAAAGAGACCCCAAAGCTAATATTTTACACTTACATGAAATTATATTGATATGCAGAGTAAATGTAAATGACTAATGTTGAAATTAAGAAATAAAGGTACTTACCTCCAAAAAAGAATCAGCTGAAAACCCTATCAAATGATCTCAAAAACTATTAATTCTCACATTATTCAATCGAAACTGTGAGATCTACAAAACCCAGAAATATTTTTCTAAGATGAGATCAAGTCAACTTTGACCCTCATAAAAGGTCAATGATGACCTAGAGATTTTGAAGGTCGATTTTGACTTTGTTCGCGGATCTCAAAAGTTTGACGAAAAGAGTATCTAGATCTGTACTTTAATTCACCATCCCACACCTATCCCTATAAGAAAAATGGTTTTTTTTGGTTGGGGGGGAGGGGTTTGCCTCAGTCAAACCCCAATTTAGGAATTAACCTTGAAATTGAATTGAAATTGCTGGAATAAACAAAGTAAATGGAACAATTCACCTTGCTTGAGTTGAAACCCTTGTGGAGGATTTGAATCCTTGAATCCAAAAGAATGGATGAATGTAGGATGTCTCCAATAAATTGTCTTTAGATCTTCAACACCAATCTTGAATGGATCTTGGAATAGGAAGAGGGTTGAATGAATGGATCTTCAACAAGAGGGCTCCATAGAGCTTGAATCCTTAAATGGATTCTAATGGATCTCCTTGATGAATTGGATGCTTGAAGGCTTAAAGGCTTGAATTCTTGAATGCTTGAATGCTTGAGAGATTGTGAGATGAGATGGAAACTTGATGCAGAAAATGAGAGAGGAAGGCTCCCTTTTTTGGTGATCTAGGGCACAAGAGGGGCCTCGTAGAAAACAATAATTAAGGGCCCAAGGCACAAAACTCTAGAGAGGTGCACATGGAGAGGAAATTAAATTAAAGTCTTGACATAGAACTCTAGGAGGGGACCACCCTTAATATAGAAATAAAATAATTATTTAAGAGCCTTGTCACAAAATTTGAGGTAAGGCCAACCTGAAAGTTAATTTGAGCATTAGGTACAAAACTCGAGAAAGGCTAATCTCCAATAATAAATTAGGAATCCTATACAAATATCGAGAAAGGTTCACCTCAAATATTAATTTGAGAATTCGACACTTAATCCAAGAAATAGTGGCCCCAAAGAGGGAAAATGCAAGATTTTGATGAAATCCTGAAACCGGAAGCTAACCCCGAAGATCCCGGACCCTAGGGTCAAGGTCAAGCTCAAACTTGACTAGGTCAAGATCGAGCTTGATCTTGACCTAGTCAAGATCAAGCTCAATCCTGACCTAGTCAGGATCGAGGTCAACTTTGACCTTATGGTCAAAAACCTCAGGTTCATAGTCCAGAATGCCAGGAAAATGCTAGGAAGAAGTGGAAAATGGAGCAGAACAAGGGGAAAAGCTAGATCCAAGTCAAATATCTATCAAGGCATTCAAAATGACCCCAAACCACTTACTCGGAGGGATAAATGCTCTTAACATGGAAGTGCTTCCATTTTAAGATGATACACCTTATTTTCCTACCTCCAACTGGGTATCACCTGGCCGGGTAAACTTTTCCCTAATCAATTTGGCATCATGGTTGTTGGAATACTAGTCTCCCATAGATGGTAACCCAATTACTTCAGTGATTCTTTCCTCTATAGCCAACACTGTGAGATGCCACACTACTGCCTATGTCCCATTAAATGTGTGCATGAACTCAAATGCCGCATTATCATCAAAATCATTTAGTATGAGAAAGTAATTCAACCATCCTATGTTATTGGACCTTTGTAAAACATCATGGTCTTGCAAAAGGGATGCATGTGAAGTGGGTTCATGTCTTATCAATTGTCCTCTCATGGTCTGAAAATCAATTCTTCTACCCTCACACTAATCACAATTCCTTCCTTATCCTACTGCTTCTGCTTGAAAACTCAAATATCTCAAGAAAAATCTATTTGGATTATGATTCAGACATAAAATAATTTGAAACAAAGTTTTAAATAATTTATTAATGGTAGTAGGAGGTATTGCCTTTTCATCATTCAAATTGGGTTCAAAAAGCGGTGGGACATTATTACAACAACAAGCAGAGGAAAAAGGTTTGTACTTCCATAACAATGTGAAGTGACAATGACAAGACTTCATGACAGGAATGACATGTGAATCCAAGATTTGGTATTCACTCCCACCCCCTTCGAAAAAGGTGGCATGCATCTACACATGCCAAAAGATTTCACAATTTGCAGAATTATAAATGCAAAAGCTCATCATGCAATTTTTATAGCATGTAATAAATAAATGAAAATGTGTAATAAATAAAAAATAGTGCATACCTAGAAAAATTTCTTTGTATTGATGGCAAAGCAGATTGATTGACATGGTTGATGTAAGCTCAAAGTAAGAAACTCAGATAATGAAAAGGTGAGGTGGAGTTTTGGATGAAGTGAAAGATTATGGAAGTGGAAATGAGATGGAAATTTATTACAAAGAAAAGTACTTCCCCAGGAAAGGAAGTATTTATTATGGTAAACTCCTAATGAGGTCAAGAAGGAGATGTAGGAAGAACACCAAAGTCTTATGTTGTAGGAAGCTCCTGTAGATCTGAGTGCCCAAATTATCAAAGTAATTCATCCTTGGAGGTAGGCCTATGGTACTGGCATAGCCTGTGACCATTGACCAACAACTTAAACTGGAAAGGATCAATATTTTCCAATTATACAGATCCATTATCAAATACTATTTCTATTTCATATGGGCCTAGCCATCTGTTAGTCAACTTGTCATGATTTGTTTGAAATTAAGAGTCATACAACAACACCCAGTCACCAGCTATAAATTTCTTTGTCTTGACGTGACTATCATGCCATTTATTTTATTGTTTTTAAATCAATTTTGTTGTCTGCGGGGTGGACTTCCTTGTTTCATCAAGTGCCTTAAGCTATAGGAGGCGCTCTTGCTATGGTACAAGAAGATAAATATCCAGCTCTAAGGTTGTTCTAAGAGTCTTATGTTCAAAGTCAATAGGCAACATTGTAGTCTTTCCATATAACAACTCAAATGGGCTAAACCCAATTGTTGTTTTCCAAGTTGTTCTATAGGCCCATACGGCTTCAAGAAGCCTACTACTCCAATCCTTTTTATGCAGATGCACTATTTTGGTTAAGATAGATTCAATCTCTTGGTTAGTTACCTCTTCTTGGATATTGGCTTGAGGATGATATGGGCTTGACTTCCTGTGGTGCTTTTTATATTCTTCCATTAGTGTTGTAATCAATGTTGAAGTGAATTGGGCACCTTGGTCTATGACAAGCTCTCTTCAAACACCATATCTGGTGAATATTTCTTCATACAAAAATTTGGCAACCTTGTTGTCCCTAACATGCTTCATGGCTCTAACCTCCATCCACTTAGTGACATAATTGGTGTAGACCAGGATATAGGAATATCCATTGGATGAGGGCTCAATATGACCAATAAAGTCCATGCCCCATTTTTCAAAGGGGATAAAAACTACCTAAAGATACAAGGGCATTTCATCAGACTTTGTAGTGCAGCCCATTCACTGGCATCTGTCACATTTCCTTATGTAGACCGTTGCATCTTTATGTAAAGTAGGCTAGTAATATCTTGTTCTTAATATCTTCATGATTGTCCTCTTGGCTGCAAAGTGTCCACCACAAAGATCATCATGACATGCATGATGGATGTCATAAGTTTCATCCTCTCTCATGCATCTTCTCATGAATTGATCAGGTCACGTATAGAATAAGAAATTGGCAATCCATGTGAAGTTGAAACTCTTCTCCACAAGTAATCTCTTCTCATTGGGTGAGAAATAGGCTGGAATCTTGTTAGCAGCCAGATAGTTAGCTATGTCTACATATCATGTCATTTGTGAAGATATAGAAAATAAATGCTCATCTATAAAATTGTCATCAATTACCTAAGAGTCACTAGAAGTAGTGTTCTAAAGTCTAGACAAAAATTCAATGAGTACATTAGCTTTTCCTAGTTTATCAATGATGGTTAAGTCAAATTCTTGCAACAAAAGAAGCCAGCGTGCCAATCTCCCAGAGATCAATGACTTATTCATTAGATACCTAATTGTTGCATGATCAATATGGACAAAAAGTTGATACCCTATGACATAGTGGAAGAATTTGTTACGGGCATAAATTATAGCTAGAAGTTCTTTTTCTGTAATAGTATAGTTTAATTTTGGGCCTTGCAGATTCTTGCTGATGAAGTCAATAAAATGCTCAATGGACTCTTCTTTTTGGCCAAGCACTGCTCTAATAGAAAAATCTGAAGCATTAGTGTGTATATAAAATGGAAGAGACCAATTTGGACTTGTAAGGACATGTACTTGGGTAAGGAGAGTCTTCAGCTGTAGGAAGGAATTATCACAGGTTGTTGTCCAATTGAATTCTGAATCTTTAGTAAGGAGGGTATAGAATGGACTGGGTATTTTGATAAAATATTTGATGAACCTTCTATAGTATCTAGCATGGCCTAAAAAGCTCTAAGTGTCATTTTTTTTGGTTGGAGTATGTAAAGTGAGAATCACTTCTATTTTGGAAGGGTCACCTTGTATACCATCTTGAGAAATTTAATGGCCTAAGACAACACCTTCTTGCACCATCATAAAACACTTCTCACTATTCAAAGAAAGATTATGTTCTTCACAACTTGTCAAGACTTTCTACAAATTAGCTAAGGCCTCCTCATATGTAACTCCATAAGTTGTAAAATCATCCATATAGATTTCCATGCAGTCATGAGAAATATCTTAGAAGATACTGATGACTGCCCTTTGAAATGTTGCTAGCGCATTATATAATCCAAAGGGTAAGACAGAGTATGAAAATTTTCCCCATGGGCATGTAAAAGTGGTCTTTTCTTAATCCTCAGGGGCTATTCTTATTTGATTTGATCCATTGTACCCATCCAGAAATGAAAATTATTTCTTCCCATCCAAAGAATCTAGTATTTGGTCAACAAATGGAAAAGGAAAATGGTCCCTCCTAGTGGCAGTGTTCAACTCCCCATTATCCACACAAAATATCCATTTTCCTCCCTTATTGGGTACAATTACTTATGGGAAAACCCATGACTATCTGATATGGGGTATATAAAGCCAGTAATCAACAAATTTTGCAATTCAGTTTTGACTATTTCCCTAAGGGAAGGGTTTACTCTTCTCTGAGATTGTCTTACATGCATACTACCTTTTGTGATATATGTTCTATGGGTACATAATTTGGGATCTAGCCCTTTCATATCCCCATATTCCTAGGAAAACACAATCTTGTGTTTCTATAGAAGCTTTGTTAAAGCCACTTGTTGGGACTGCGTGAGCTTGTTTATGTTCAAGCAATGGCCTGGAGACACCTCATTCTACTTTTTTATTTCTAACATGGAAGAATCAGTTAGGGGAGGTGTGTGAATCTCATGAGGTAGTAATTTATGGAATTGTATACTAGGAAAAGCATCTTCATAGAATTAAGGTTGATCAATAAATGAAATAGTAACTAAATACAACCACTATAGAGCAACTATTTAGCAAGTAATGATCAATTGAGAATCCTATGGCTCTCTAACTAAGAATGTTAATGAATAGCTCTCAGCAAGCTCCCATTAATGACAGTCCTAGAATGAGAATGATAAAGATAAACAAGCTATTGCTAACAATTATCAAAGTAAATGCTAATTATGCTCTCAAATGCCTTTCTAAGCTCAAATTGCAAGAGGTTCAATGCAATTCTCAGATGTGTGGTTATTAATTATGAAGGAATTAGGCCTTCCTTTTATAGATTTTCCAATGGTAGGGGGTGTAGTTGTATTTGATCATGATTAAACCTTGGCCGAGTCTTTGGTTCCACCCTTTGAAGACAATGCAAAGTTTGTGTCCTCAAAGCTTGGGACAAGTAGAAAAGATGGATGGTCAAGATTCTCTTTCACTTTAAGTGATTGAGATTCAATTTGGCTTGATCCATGTGAATGTCTTTCCTTAAATCTCATTGGTTGATTGAATTTCCTCTCTTTTTGGGTTGTTGAGAGTAATTGAGATTTATTAATTGATTTAATTGATTTATTTTAGCCATGTACCCCTTGAATGGGTTGAATTTAATTTAATCCAAGACTATACAATTAATTGATTTAATTATATTTTGATTTGATTGCACTTGATTAAAATGCTCTCAATTTTGATTTATCTTGAATTAAGACTTGATTTTAATTTTGATTGGCTAAATGTGCATTGTGATTAAATTGCTTCAATTTTGTCCTTGATTTGCTTTGATTTGATCTTTGTCCATTTTTAGGTGATTACAAATGCCCCTCTTTGAGTTGACGTGTGAAGCATGTCGATTCAAAGAATTCTCTGATTTTGCTGATGATAGATCCTGATTCATTGATGGTCAATCTTTGATGTCGTTTGATGTCTTTCGATGGTCGATCCTTGATTTTTGATATGAGATTGATGCAGATATGATCGATATGAAACTCTCAATTGATATGGTTCTGATGATTGTTTTGATATGATGGTCCTTCTAATGATGGTCCTCGATATGATGTTTGATTTGATGATTGATCTTGATATGATACATGCTTTGATGATTGATTTCAATGCAATGCCCCATTCGTTTGATTATGAAAAATTTCCTGATAAAATCTTTCACTTTGATTCGATGATCGGTCTCTTGATTTGATGATCTGATGATGATATGATTGCATATCCCCTCAGGAAATGAATCAAAATGATTGTGGTTGATTTGGTTGAGATTGGGAAATTTTGATTTGTTTCCCGATATAGAAATTTGAAATGCCCCGATTATGAGAAAAGATTTGATTGATAAGATGTTGTTGATGCTCCAGATAAGTTGATGATGGTTTGGTATCATTTAATGTCAGTCAAAATCACTTGGTTGATGTTGATGTCAATCTGATAGGATAAGTTGATGGGTTGATATTTTTCTCTCAAGATCTAGAGAAACAAAACAATGCTTTTCCTTCCTCACGATATAGAGTTAGGAGATTTGATGCGCTCAAGATGAGCAAATGGATAATAGGCTAACTTGATTGACGTTAGATGATCAATTGGATGATTTGACTGATTGATATTTGATACATGATATGATTAGATGTTTTGATGATACGAGGTTGATTGGATGTTCTCATGATGCGAAATTGGAGATTGGTAGAAGAGAAGATAATGAACAGAATTAGGTTGTCCCTAGTTGATCAACATTATTAATCATTGATGATTTCCTTGATGAAGCATGGATCATTTGATGGATCATGATTTGCATGTACTTGTATCTTGATGATGTTTATGTACCTTTGATGATCAAATTAAGTATGATTTTTTATGATGGATATTTCAAGCATTGATGATGTTGATCAGGAGTTTGATTATACATTGATGGACATTTGATGATGTTGATCAAGACTTTGATGATGTTTTGATGGACATTTAATGATGTAGATCTCAAGAAATTTGATGATGTACCATTGATGATATCACTGATCATTTGATGTATCTTGATTTGTTCTTTTGATGATGATAACTCCACCCCCTTTAGCTTTCCTCTTGCAAATTAGTTTTTGAGCTAAGAAAGGCAAATACATTAAATGCATTTAATCTAAGATGTATGCAGCTAACTGTCATTATTCAGAATTTGGAAGCTTATTTTCATCATCGAGCTTTTGGAACATGAAATTGGTACAACCCTCACTGGTTCAACCATGATGATATGAATACTTCTTTCCTCATATTTTAATATTGCAAGTAAACAGACAAAGAATTGATCCCTTTCATATACAAATGTCCTCAATGATTCTTTGATGATCATGTCATTAGACGGATTTGCATATTGCTATGAATCAACCCGACAAGCACTCAAGTAGCAATCAAGAAAATATCATCGATTTGCTAAAAAGACATGATTCCAAAAATTTAGTAACACTTTGAACATTTTTGCTTTTGTTTGTAGATCCATATTTCAAAAAACTTCATCCACTTTTATCCTTAGTTATGTTTAAGCCTTTTAGATTTTGATTTGATTTGATTAAGCTTTTTAGATTTTGATCTGATTTTTCAAATGTTGTTGTTTAGACCAAGTATTTGGATGTTTGAAATGTGATATTGATCATGAAGTTTAAGTGTAGCCATTTTTCAATTTTGCTGCAATGATTTGAGCCAATTGATGTTTGCTTTTCTAAGCTTGTTGAATTTGGATTGGTGCCCCCAGTTTGATTTTGAAAAGATAGTGCTTTGTTGGGCAATGCAACTTTTGAGAGTTTACTTAAGATTTGCAATATTTAGATTTTTTAGAATTTTTTTTTGACTTTTTAAAAGATTTTTTATGTTTTTGGATTTTTAGAGATTTTTTATTATTTTTTTTGGATTTTTAGATATTTTTTATTTTTTTTAGATTTTTAGAATTTTTTTATGTTTTTTAGATTTTTAGAAATTTTTTATGTTTTTGGATTTTTAAAGTTTTTTTGATGTTTTTGGATTTTTCTGAGATTTTTGATGTTTTTGAATTTTAGAGATTTTTTATTTTTTTTAGATTTTTAGAGATCACTAGTTCTCAAGCAAGATCACATTGAATTTCCCCCAATGTCTAGCGAGGTATAGGACATGAAAGATGGATTTGCAAACTGATGGATGATGGATGAATAGGCCATGATGGATGAAGCAAGTGTGTTACTCATAGGATTATCTCCTCAAGATTATCCAAGCTAGGGAAAAATAATATCTCAATATAGGTCGATTGTGTGGTGTTGGATAGCATATGGAATAATGACTTGGTGTCATGACAATGGTCCAAAGGAGTGGACATATCAAGAGACTTTTTCTAACATTTTTTCTTTCATTTCTCATTTGGATCAAGATCAAGGGATCAATGTGGATAGGATCACACTATCATGATAGAGGGGTGATGGAGGCTATGATTGAAGGTTTGGGATTATGGGAAGGCTTTTTAGGAATAATGAAGGTGGATTTAGGATAAGCAAGATCATGGTAAGGTAGCGTGAATGTAACAAGTGAATAGGCTGATGGATAGGATAATTCCTGTCAAGATACTTAATGCTCACAGATATGTTCAACCTTGTCAAGATCAAAGGCGAAAGATGTAATACAGATGCAAGTGAGATCAATGGTAGAAAGATGGAGGATATGATGGATGAAACTTGCCCCCAAGTGTAGAGTGCAAGAGAGAGGAATTACGCATGACACTTGTTTGCTAGGTTTTCATCATGGTACTTGTCCAAGATGCCACAAGAAGTGGTTTTCACCATAGGATGGATTTCTTTTCTTTTCTTTTTCTTTTTTTTTTCTTTCTTTTTTTCTCAATTTTCTCTTTTTGGATGGACTCAAGCCTCATGCTCTTTGGATACTCCTTGAAAAGGTATGATATGATGGGCCAAGACCGTTGAAAGGTATGCTCAAAGATGTTGATAGGGTGATGGAAAGGTGATATGGTGGATAAGGTAGAGGGTGGATAAAGATTTATGTGATGGATTGAATAATGGAAATGGAAGGATAATGAATGAGAGGATAATAAGTTTTTCCATGTGTGGGCATGAAAAAGGGAATGGGAGGATAATGAATAGAAGGATAAGAAGTATTATCAAGATCAACATCAATACACACCTTGAAGGGTAGCGGAATAATGGAGGAAAAATGGGTGAGATAGCTTGGGATTTTGATGTAAGAGAGGATACAGATCTTGGGACACAAGGACTCAAAATGGATGGATGAGATGGAATGTGTTTGGGAGAATGTGAGGTGAAATCCTTTGGAAGCTTGAATGTCAACTTTGATTTCTCTTTCATGTGTAAGTCCTTCAAAAGTGACTTGGGAATCCACACTGTCTTTGATTTTTCTTTCCTCTTGGATGCTTTAGAATGCATTTCTTCAATGAGGGATTTAGGAATCCACATTTTCTTTTTTCTTGATGGACCTTTGTTATCTCTTGAATATTTCTTTTTTTCTTGCATTCATATGTCGATTAGATGGGATGCGGTGCTCTTCATACATACGTGGATTCATGGATTTCTAATTTTTATGTTGTACATTCAAATTTCTTCCAAAGGACTTGGGATTAGTGGATGAATAAGGTAAATATGGATGATTCATATGGATGGGTTCATATGGAGGGTTCATAGGGATGGGTGTTTGGTTTCTCAAGTATGTATGTCTTTGTTGATCTTGATAGGGTATAGGGTAAGTGGATTGTGGGATAGGGATGGTAGGAAAGGTTGATGGAGAAATGTAAGGACCCAATATGGATTTGGAGGATGTATAAGGTTTCAACTTTGGAATATAGGGACCAAGGATGGATTTGGAAGATGTAGAAGGATGATGCTTACTTGCAAATGGAGGTAAATGGGATGTGGGAAGGATATCAACATCTTTATTTTGAGCTCCATGGCCAAGGCTTTCATCTTTTGAATTTATCTTTGTACCAATAGGCTTATATGTATCTTTGATAGGAGCAGTTGAAGCATGAGGGGATTTATTCTTATATGGAGAATTAGGAATAATGGGAGAATTTTGAGGTAGATATGGAGGCTTATGAAAAGTGGATGTTGGGGTACTTTGATCTTGACAAGGATCTTTTGATAGCCTAGGAAGAATACTTTTCTTTTCATTTTCAATAAGTTCATTAGAGATGGAAGGAATACTTTGATCTTTCTTAGGAGATGGGTATGGTATAGGAGGTGAAGGAATATGGGGTGTTTGAGATGGAAGTATATCTTCTTGAAAGAAATGGAATGGTATGAAGGGTTCATCATGGGATTCTTGGGATATGGGCCTTTGGTCAACTATAGGATAAGAAGGGATATTATCTTGATCTCAATCCTTAATAAGAGTTGTTTCTTTGCACTTTTGATTAGTCTCTTGACATGGAGCCACTTCTAAGGACAATGTAGGAGTTTGGATCCACACGAGGGATCCTTGAAGGGATGATGAAGGTTCCTTTGAAATAGGAATGATAGGCATTGTAGCACATGAAGCCTTGAGGTCTATAACCTTTGAAGCATGAAATAAGTTTGTAGAAAGATGTAGGTTAGCTTGGATCTCTTTTAGAGGTAGCCTTTGAGGGTATACATAGTCATTATGAAAAAATTTTGGATCTTTGTTTGATGGAGGAATATTGGATAGCTTTGCTTCTATATGAAATGGAGGAATAGTGGAATAGATGAAAGCTATAATAGGACCACTACTAGACATGTGTTCATAAGTTTTATCTTTCTTGAGAATAGTATCTTCATTAGATGAGTCATTAGAATTTTCAATTTCAATTATGTCATCATCAATAAGATTTTGGATTTTATGTTTCAACTCCATGCAATCTGAAGTTTCATGCTCATTATGTCTATGATATGCACAATAGTTACTCAAAAAGACAAAACCACATGAAGTGATTTGAGGCAACGTGATGAGATCATTTTCAAGGATTTTTTCCAAAGCTAATTCATAAGATTGTCCCAAAGGAGTAAACGATCTATCCCAAGGATATTTGGATGTATTTGTGTTTCTCAAAGAATTTTCATATGATGAATATTGTTGAGATGAGACTAATTCCTCTTGATTTCCTTGATCAAAGATGAGATTCTCTTGATATCTTGAAATAGGTTCTTCATCAAATATTGGTTTATCATTAGGATATTTTTTTATCAAACATAGGGTTTTCATGATATTCTTTTTGATCAAATTTTGAATTATCAAAGATATGGCATTCATGATGTTCTTCTTGATCATAGAGGTAAGGAAACAATGTTCTTAATGAGAATTGGTTGGATAATGTTTCCATTTCTTTTTCCATTTCTTGAATTCTTGTGAATAGAATATTCTTTTGAATTTTTGTTTTTAATTGATTTTTGGATCTTAATGGATGTTTTCTTTTTGTAATCAAAGATCTTCAAGCACAACACAATGATTTTATCAATTATCACAAGAAATTCTTCCAAGCAATCTACCTAAGGTCAAATTTGGTTTTTAAATGGCTCTAATGAGGTAGGATTTCTAATTGATCAAGGATTTAATATGGATTATGTTTAAAATGGATCTTAAACTTTCATCCCCCAAGTATGTTAAGGGGCTTCCCACATGCACAAAAGCATGATTTGGCGCAATCCAAAAGGACTACTAGAGGAAGTTCAAAAAATTTAAAATCCTTTTGTCACATACCCCATTAAGGATGCATGCATTTATTTTTATAGTGGATTGGATTCCCGCAGCAAAAGCGAGCGTATCCCACTTTGGGTTGTCCCTCTCACCGGCCTTATTAAGGTAAAACTTAGGAGGCAAGCCCACTAATGTTCTAGCATGTTCATGTAAAGCAAGGAAATGGAATTAAGGTCAAGCTTTTGGGAATTTGGTTCTCCAAAAGGTGAAGAGCATATCCCTAACTTTTCCTTTAGTTCCCAAACACAATTAACAATGTCCAATTGATTTCACCCACTAACTATAGGGATTCAAGTATTTCTACTCTTTGCCACAAACAAGGGGCTTTGATTTTTATGTGCTTGATTCCTTAACTTCTCTTGTAATTACTAGATTTTGAAATGCACCAATGCCACAATTTAAGGGAAAATATTGACTAGTTTGAGGCTTACCTTCCTTGTAGCTAGAATAAGCTAGGGGCATTTTTAAGTGATTTTTGTCATTTTTAACATTACCTTGGCAATAGCTCTCCTTTCCAATGTGCTTTTCTACCAGCAAGTTAGTTAACATAAACAATCACAATGAGGGAAACCAAAATGAAATTTGAAGAAGCAAAGTTTGAATTGAATCTAAGGCCTTAGTTACAAGTTTTGAGAAAAACTTGAATTAAGGTGAGAAAATCCAATTAAGTGAAACAAAGTTTGTCTTATATGCTTCTACAACTTTAAGTTTCTTCTCATAAACCTGATTTTCCTCCTCTTGTGAATCCTTGAGAACCGATTTGATGTGAGCAAAGTTCTCCCTCTTGATTTTCTTAGTCAAAGCCTTGCCTTCTTTGTTGTATTTGCTCTCTGGTTATTTTACTTTTATGTGATCAAACATCCTGCAGAGTCATAAAAATCATTTTACCACAGTCAGATAATAAAAATTCATAGTTTATGCAAAAGCGCCCTTTAAATGCTTAAAAGTGCCCTTTGAATGTGTAAAAGCGCCATTAAAATGCTTAAAAGCGCCCTTTAAATGTTTAAAAGTGCCATTTAAATGCTTAAAAGTGCCCTTTGAATTTAAAAGCACTATTTAAATGTGTAAAAGTGCCATTAAATTTTGAAAGTCTACTCAAAAGCGCCTAGACAGAGAGTAGAAGTACTACATAATTAAGCAAAGGCGGTAAAAATCAAGTAAAAGCGCTAAGTAAATGAGCAAAAGTGCTCAGTAGTCAGGGTAAAAGCGTTGTCTATCTGTGCAAAAGTGCTATAAGAATGATGGATAGAAAATAGAAGGATCAAAAGCGCTATGGATCGATGCAAAGGCGCACAACTTTATCGTGAAAGCATCGAAAAAGTGCTTAAAAGTGCCATTTAATTGTCCAAAAGCACCCTTTGAGTTGTCAAAAGCGTTGTTTCCTGAAAAACCTGAGAGTTAAACACATGCAAATTTGAGAATAATGATAAATTTCCATACAATTAGTAAAGTAGAGCATCGAGCCCCACGGTGGGCACCATTTTGTATACTAGGAAAAGTATATTCATAGAATTAAGGTTGAACAATAAATGAAATAGTAACTAAATACAACCACTATAGAGAAACTATTTAGCAAGTAATGATCAATTGAGCATCCTATGGCTCTCTAACTAAGAATGTTAATGAATAGCTCTCAACAAGCTCCCATTAATGACAGTCCTAGAATGAGAATGATAAAGATAAACAAGCTATTGCTAACAATTATCAAAGTAAATGCTAATTATGCTCTCAAATGCCTTTCTAAGCTCAAATTGCAAGAGGTTCAATGCAATTCTTAGATGTGTGGTTATTAATTATGAAGGAATTAGGCCTTCCTTTTATAGATTTTCCAATGGTAGGGGGTGTAGTTGTATTTGATCATGATTAAACCTTGGTTGAGTCTTTGGTTCCACCCTTTGAAGACAACGCAAAGTTTGTGTCCTCAAAGCTTGGGACAAGTAGACAAGATGGATGGTCAAGATTCTCTTTCACTTTGAGTGATTGAGATTCAATTTGGCTTGATCCATGTGAATGTCTTTCCTTAAATCTCATTGGTTGATTGAATTTCCTCTCCTTTTGGGTTGTTGAGAGTAATTGAGATTTATTAATTGATTTAATTGATTTATTTTAGCCATGTACCCCTTGAATGGGTTGAATTTAATTTAATCCAAGACTATACAATTAATTGATTTAATTGTATTTTGATTTGATTGCACTTGATTAAAATGCTCTCAATTTTAATTTGTCTTGAATTAAGACTTGATTTTAATTTTGATTGGCTAAATGTGCATTGTGATTCAATTGCTTCAATTTTGTCCTTGATTTGCTTTGATTTTGACTTGATTTTCTTTGATTTGATCTTTGTCCATTTTTAGGTGATTATAGGAATATAGTATGAAAAATAGAAAAAATGGAGGACTTTGATTTAGGATATAATGGTTGCAGGGAGCATTGGATATTGGATGAAAAAATAAGGGATTGATCCTCTACTCCATAATTATTCTGCATGATATTTGTGAGTATTTCCTCTTCCCCTTGAAATTGCAGGAAAGGATTCCTTTGAAGCATCATCAACTAAGCTACTGAATTTATCTCTTCAGATTCTTCTCCCAAGTATGACTAAATGGGTTGAGATAAATCTTGTTGAGGTTGAGCAGGGGGATACAGGGCTAACTTTTTCATGGTAAGACCATCTAAAGTGGTCATATCTCCTGATCGACAACCTATTCATGCATCAGTAGTGGCCAACCATGGCCAACCTAGGATTATTGGATAACCTCCAAGTTTTACCTTAGGGGATAAAATCATGAAGTCTACTAGATATTCCCAAGAGTCTAAAGTTACAACTACATCCTCAACCATCCTGTCAGGTTTCACAGTTGAGATGTCTGCAAGTTGCAAGATAGTGGGAGTCGACCCAAGACCCATGATGTTAAGCTATTTCATGGTGTGTTTGTTCATAACATTAATGGTTGCACCTAGCTCAATTGTGGCATTTTTCATAGACTAGCCATTAATGATAATTTCAACTACTGGACTACCTGGATCAGAATATTTGGGAACTGCCACCTTGCCTAACATGATATTTGCTAACCGGCCAAGGACATGGACAGTCTGAGGATCTTTCTTCTTTCTTCCAGATTTCTTTAGGCAAGCTTCCTTAATAGATTTTACATACAAGGGAACATCTTTGATGGCTTGGAAGAGTGGAATTTGAATACATACCTGCTTAAGTTGGTCAACAATATCAAAGGTTGTTTCTTCTTGAGGTTGGGGTCCTTCAGCTTGTAGTCTTTTGGGAAAAGGTGGAACAAATTCCTTTGGGATATCAGTTTCTTTTGGTGGAATAGATATAGGAGGAACAATAGAGGTATCCATTTCTTCAGGCTCTTTAACTGGTACTTCTGTGATTATTGGGGGCTCTGGTATATGTAATGTAGTCCCAAACCTTAAATGAATGTCATTGATATTGAGGGAATAAGCTAGGTACTAGTATGCAGAGTACATAGGTTGTTGTTATTGTTGGTTAATATTTGGATTTGTCTGAAGGTGGGTAGGCAACTGAGTTGGCTTAGGTGTGCCTTAATTGGCTGCAGGAGGAGGCATAATTTCTAGTGGAGGAGGTTGAGAAGGTGGCTAAAAGAACCCAGAGTTTTGGTTTTTCCATTATTGGCATCCTTTCCATTGTGGGTTTGCTACCAGTTACCCTGAGGTAGATGCCATCCTCCTTGGTTTTGTTGTGACCCTCCTTAAGGATTTTGCAAATTTCCTTATGGACTTTGATAATTGGGCCATTGAGGTGGAGGTGTATTGCAAGGCTAAGATTGATTATTAAATGTAGGGGGCATTGAGTTCCATAAGAATTAGAGAATTAACCAAAGAAAATCAAAGGATCTTTTGGAATACCTTGCCTTGGAGCCCATGGTCATCTTTGAGAAATATAAAATACATGGTCATCATCTCCTACAACTTGGTTCATCTAAGTGGGAAGTTTCTTGGCTTCCAAGTTGGCTATTGTCTTGCATCTGCAATCCATTTTCTTATGTTTGCAGTGAGGAAAAATTTTAGCTAGCATGGCTTCAACTTCATCATGCTTCTTCTTTTCTTGCATAGTGTCTAGCTAAGTTGCCATATTATTGATAATGTCCTGCTTGAAATCTGACACTAGATGAGTTATCTATGTCCTTGAAACTCTAACACCATTGGATTTTCCCAAAGTAGACTTGTATCCCTGTCCTTTCTTACCAACAGCTCTAGAATAATTGAGGCATATTTTTTGTATATCCTCCCAAGGAACTTGGGTGATATCTCCTACTACCATTAAGTTTAAGGCTTCGGTGCATCCCTTATGTACTCCTCATAGAAAGAGTAGCTTTTGGGATTATTCATTAAGCTCATGTTGAGTATTCTTTTGTAGGTTCAAAAAAAATCAAGATATAAAGTCTTCTAAGCTTTCATCCACTTTTTGGAACATCTTGAAGATGACATCTCCTCTTAAATCATTCCCTCTACAATACTCCTTGTATTTTTCCAAGAATTTAGTCTTCATCTCATTCCAATTATGAATAGCATCGTCTCCTAGACCCATGAACCATCTCAATGCTGACTCCTTTAAAGTTGAAGGAAAAAGTTTAAGCCTATGAGAATCAATAGTGTAGTCAAAACTTCTCCAAAGGATGTCAAACTCAAAGAGGAAGGTATCAAGGTCTTTTCTTACTAGGCCATAAAACTTGGGTAAGGCTGATGTAGGGATATTCTTGAGATTTTTGTTATTACGTTGATTAGAGATTGGGAATGGAAAGATAGATGGTGGATTTTCCATTGCTGGACCTCTTTGGTGACCTCCCAGCTGATAAACCACCAAAGGAAGATAGTTTCCAAGCTCTTGATTCATATTGAAAAGATCTTCAAGCGGTTGAAGATGTAAATTGGCCAATATTTATGCAAAAGGATTGAGGTATATAGGTTCTTCTTTTGAAGAGGATGAAGATGTGAGCAAATACTCAATAGCATCGGTAAAGGGGCTTAAGTCTTCTTCTTCAAAACCTTCCAATTGCATAAAAGGTTCTACAATCTAATTATTAGGGTGATTAGGAAATAATCTTCCTAGAGCATCTCTCCTTATATACATACAGTTGATCTTTGAGGTTTCATGGGACTTCTTGAAAAAGCTTGAAAGTGTTAAACTAATCCTAAGATTGGCTAGAATTGGTGATGGGTCCATAATTTTTCCTTGTTTGATGATATTTTTATGCTCTGTTTCAAATATTTATAAGACACTTGTTATACCTTTTAGTATTTGAACTTGTGAATATGTTATAAGTACAATCAAACCATAAAAACCCATGGGTAGATAATAGTTGATATACTCTAAATACCTTTTTTGCCAAATATTATACATATATTGTAGTATTTCATATAGTCATTTGAATGTGTGTTCTAATATTTGGATTAGTTGAATGGTTAAATGCTTGGAGATATGTATATGCTACTAACTTTCTAGAGAAAGAGGAATGATTGAAGAATGGATCAATGAGCATTGATGAAAAGCAAGGAAGACTCAGTCATGATGATGGAAATTTATTGTGGTGTCACAAGACATGCTTGACAATTTGAAGGAAGAACCATTCCAAGAAATATAGGAATGTGTTTATGCTATATCTTCTCTGTGATAAATGTTTTGTTAAGTGGTTATGCAACCTTTATGTTATTCTGTCATGGACTGTTGTACTTTCCTTTCTTTATGGTGCAAGTTAGTTAGAAGTTATATTTTGTGTTCAAATAAGAATTGATCCTCTATATAGAGGGAGATGCTGGTTAGATAGGGAGTTAGTCATATGGTTGCACTATTGATATAAAGATGAAGCAAAATTACTTTTCTAGTTCTGTGTGTTGACTCATGGTAATGTAATCAATTTTATGGAAATATAATGAAGTGATTTTAAGTTCAATTTATGTTGGTAGGTAGCAGAATCCGACCAAGGGGACCCACTTGGAAGGTGGATTAGAATAGAGTAGATTAAGTTGTTTGAGCATTTATTGCAATTCAAGTAGAGTTCACTGTTCTTTCCTATAGCACTATACACTATGTATGTTCCTACAACACTTGTAGAAGTGATCACTGTGAATGCTTTGGGTTGACAAAATAGACTAGGATTGAAGTTATAATTGTCAACACCATGTTCCATTAGTAGATTTGTGTGTTTACTTTCCTGCAGCAATAGTGTAAGTTTATTTCATGTATTTCCTTCTTGTAGCTTAAGCAAAATGACTCTATGAGAGACTTAGTGCACAAACTGTGCTGTCCCATTTCAAGTATACGTCCCTGGGTTGACAATTTAAATGCACTTCATGATAGGGAAAATAATACTTAGATTGAATATATTATTCCTAGGAGAAGCCACAACATGATTATTATTACCTATTATGAGGCTGTTCATTTTTTGCGTCATTGTCGGGGATTGAGCCTGGGTCACCCGTGTGACGAGCAAGTGTTCTTTGTCACTAAATGTTGGCCATGGGATCCTAGACAGGGTATGCCCCAAGATCCTTTGCAATATTTTAATCCTTATAATAACCAATGGAAGAACCAGAATTTTCAATACCCTTCTCAGTATTCCCAACCTGCTTGGAATAATGCTTGGCCTAATACTCAGCAGAACCAATGGTTTAATTCACAACAAACCTAATGGCCATAACCTCAAAACCAATGGCAGCCACCACAAGGGAATTGGAAACCATATAACTAGTGGAAAGGATCCCAACAATGGCCTAATCAAAATCCTGGTTATCAATCTTTACCACCTCCAGTGTCTCAACCTGCACTCATGCCATCTCCTACAACCGCAAGTCCTCCTCAAAGGCCAACACAATTACCTACTCAACCATAGCCTAATCCAAAAAACAAGAAACAACATCAACCTGTGTATGCTATAGATGCCCCATAGTACCCTACCTATGCATTAGAAATAATTGATATTTACTTAAGATCTGGCACTACTTTACCCGCACCAGAACCCCCTGTTATTAAAGAAGTTTCAAACCTTCCTGCGACATCAACACCTCTTCCAGAAACTACTTTGCAAAATAATGTTCCACCAAATAATACATCAAGCTAAGATGACATTTATACCAATGTTAATCCTCCTTTTTCTCATAGGCTTAGAGTTGATATATCTATACCCCGAGATGAGACGCCATTTGATATTATTGATCAGTTGAAAAACATGCATATTCAAATTCCACTTTTTCAAGCTATCAAATATGTTCCTATCTAGAGGAAAGATATTAAAGTAGCCTGCCTCAAAAATCCAGGATGTAGGAAAAAGGATCCTCAAATAGTACATATTATTGGCCAACTTGCAGATACTATGTTGGGAAAGATAGTCATTCCAAAGTACTTTGACCCTAGAAGTCCAGTTGTTGATATTATAATTAATGGCCAGTCTTTGAAAAATGCTTTAATAGATTTGGGTGTTGCTATCAATGTTATTACTAAGGATACCGTGCATAGGTTGAGTATAAAAGAATTGAGAACCACTCCAACAATCTTGTAGCTTGCAGGCAGTTCTACTGTCACCCCAAATGGCATAATAGAAGACATTGTAGTTACATTGGATTCTTGAGAATATCCTGTTGACTTCATCATATTATCACCTAAGGTAACTCTTGCTGGTTACCCAATCATCCTTGGATGACCTTGGTTAGCCACAGTTGATGCCAATATAAGTTGTTGTTCAGGTAACATTACTATTTCAGATGGCCAAACAATTAAGAATTTAGCTTTATATCCTCCAACCCAACCTCAACCAGACTTAAATACTCCTATCTAGCATGATTTGGGAGATGAGGTGGAAGAGCTTAACTATGTTTCTCAACTTATGATGTTACATAGAAAATATTTCCTACAACTTCAATAAGAAGATGATGTGATTCAAAGTATTCTTACCAATGATTGTGTTGCAATAAAAGATATCTCTGATAGTTATGTTTTGTAATTGTCTACCTATGAGGACTGTGATCTTCCTATTGAGCCTGATATAATCCATCAATTACTACCCTGTGAGATATCCTCACCTCCTATACCTGTAGTATCAATGGCTTAAACTAACAACTAAGGTGGAGCTCTCTCCTGGTCACAACCTACAAGTCAACAATAAACTATCATCATCACAATTATCCCTGTTAACTCAACTCCTTTGTAAGCATGAGAAAGATTTTGCTAGGGATTATGGAGATATGAAAAGATTGATTCCAAAGCTTTGTACACATAGAATTTATATTGATGAAGGTAGTTTACCACTCTGCCAACCTCAGAGAAGAATTAACCTAGCCTTGAGAGAAATTGTCAAGAGTGAGTTGCAAAAACTATTGAATGTTGGTTTTATTCATGCAATCTCAGTCAGCCAATGGGTTTCTCCTTTGGTAATTGTCCCTAAAAAGGGAGGTAAATTGAGAATATGTGTGGACTACAAAGAACTAAAAAATTTTACAAAGAAAGATCATTTTCCCTTGCCATTCATTGATCAAGTTCTGGATACCTTAGCTAGTAAAAAGTACTTTTCTTTTCTTGATGGGTATAGTGGATATAACAAGATCAACATTGATCTAGAGGATCAATAAAAGACCACATTTACATGTCCTTGGGGAACATATGCATATTATGTGTTAACTTTTGGTTTATGCAATGCTCCATCTACATTTCAAAGGCTTTTTATCAGCATCTATGTTGATATCTCACATGATTGCATGGAAATCTACATGGATGATTTCACCACATTTGGTTTTACTTTTGATGAAGCTTTGGTGAACTTAGAAAAAGTGTTGATAAGATGTAAAGAGCATAATCTATCCTTGAATAGCGAAAAAAAAATTATGATGATGCAAGAAGGAATTGTGCTAGGACACTTCATCTCAGAAGCTGGAATACAAGTGGACCCTGCAAAAATTGAGGTAGTTCTTATATTTCCTATACCTAAAAAGAAAAAAGATGTTAGATCTTTTTTAGGACATGCTAGTTATTATAGGCATTTCATTAAAAATTTCAGTCAAATAACCAGTCCATTAAACACATTGCTTACAAAAGATTCTGAGTTCACGTGGACACCAGCCTGTGAGGAATCTTTCCTGCAACTCAAATCCCTTCTTACCACAACACCAGTGCTTATAGGACCTGATTGGTCTATGCCTTTTCATATTCATATTAATGCCTCTAATTATGCAATGAGAGAAGTTCTAGTTCTGAAAGCCAATAGCCTTGAACATGCCATTTACTATATCAACAAGAGTTTACATGGACCAGAGATCAATTATACCATCGCTAAAAAAGAGTTGCTAGTTGTTGTCTATGCTTTGAATAAGTTCTATCATTACAGTAGAGGATACCCAATCTTTGTTCACACTGACCATGCAACCATAAAATATCTTATGAACAAACCTGCCATTACAAGCAAGTTAGCAAGATGACTTTTTCTGCTACAAAAATTTGATATAACTATCATTGACATGCCAGGTAGAGCTAATGTTATGGTTGATTATTTACCAAGGCTCCAAAATGATAACACTAACACTTCTATGATTAATGATGCATTCCCTTATGAGAATTTATTTCATATTGTTGTCAAAATCCCATGCTATGCTGATATAGCTAACTATCTTGCAGGTTACAAGATGCCTACACATTTTTCTCCCAAGGAAAGAAAACTGTTCGTAGAGAAAAGTTTTCAATTTTCTTAGATTGATAATATATTATTTTATACTGGTCCAGACCAAGTCATTCAAAGATATGTATGTGAGGATGAGACTTATGACATCCTTCACTCTTGTCATGATGAGCCCTATGGCAGACACTTTGTAGCTAAAAACACCTATGAAAATATTAACAACTGGTTATTACTGGCCTAAACTTCATAAGGATGCAACAAACTATACCAGGAAATGTGATAAATGTCAGTGGATGGGTCACCCTACAAACTCAGATGAAATGCCTCTATTTCCATAAGTGGTGGTTGTATGCACCCTAAAATGGTCGCCTAGACTTTGGGCCCCCATTTCTGCAATTTATCAAATCTCTGAATCAATATTTTCAAAAATCAACAATATCAATTATATCAATTTTCTTGATCAAATCATAATCAATTCACTATTTCCTAAGGTTTGAGCTTTATTTAATTTAAAAGAAAAATAAAAATAAAAATCTTATTTAATTAAGAGAACATGCTCTCTTTTAATTAATTAAAAATCTCTTTTAATTAAATAATAAAATCACTTTATCCTAAGCTTTTATTTAATTAATAGGAATTTCCTCCCCTTTTATTTAAATAAAAAATCTCCACTTTTCTTCTTATCCTTGTTGCACAAATAAAGCATTTAATTCTTATTTATAAAGAAAAATAAAAAATAAAATAAAAGAAAAGCACTTTTTGTCTCACATGGACATAAAGTAAATGCTCAACATAAAGTAAATGCTTCTAATTTTCTTATTGGAGGATATTTGTGCACAAGGATCAAGCTTCTATTTTTCTCCATCGTTGATTAAATCTTTTGCCTCTTAATCTCCATGGTCCATTCCTTTTCACTTCCTATAAAAGAAGAGCTCTCTTCCTCATTTGCACACACCATACATACTTGAATTATTATGCTACAGGTTTTCTAAGTCATTGAAGCTTTTGGAGATATTCTTGCATCAAGTTTTGAAGATTTGGAGCATCATTGGCATTCATCTTGCATCTACATCACATCCTAGCTTGCATCATAGTTGCATTATCATGGTATCATTTTCTTTCATGTTTTAGATTAATCTCACATAGTTTAATTAGAGGGTTTGTAACTCTTTCATTTCCATTTTCAAAGCTTAATTGCATCTTCATTCTCATAAGATTAATTTGCATTCTCATATAGATTTGCATAGCATTGCATTCATTTGGAATCTCTCATTGTGTGGTTGACTAGCAAGGTCATGAGTTTATAGCTCTAGCTGAGAGCAATTTTACAAATCTTGCAACTCCATGCATAGAGAGCTATGGATCGATTTGTGAGGGCTCATTCTTGAGTTTTCTTGCATGTAAGGATTCATAGAAGTGTGACAACATTTTAGCACACACATTTTTTGGCACACCATTTGATAAAGGGGGCATGGATTTTATTGGTCCCATTGACCCACCATCTAATGGAAAATCTTACATTCTAGTTTACACCAACTATATCACCAAATGGGTTGAAGTCAAAGCAATGAAGCATGAACGTGAAAACAAAGTGGCTAAATTCTTATATGAATAAATATTTACCTGCTATGGTGTGCCAAGAGAGCTAGTTACAGATCAAGGGGCACAATTCACATCAATCCCGATCACAACACTTATGAACGAGTATAATATCAAACACAAAAATTTTAGTCCCTACCATCCTCAAACAAATGGTCAGACTGAAGTTACAAATAGAGAAATTAAAGCTATTCTTACAAAAAATAGTTCAACTACATCTTCAAGATTAGAGTAGCCGACTTCCAGAAGTAGTCTGGGCTTATAGAACAACATGGAAGACAACAACAAGATTCACTCCTTTTTAAATTCTCTATGGAAAATTTGTAATGTTGCCCATTGAATTTGAACATAAAACATTGTGAACTGCCTTGAAGCTCAACATCGATCTTCCTACAGCACAAGACTACCTTCTGCACCTCAACTCTCTGGATGAAATGAGGAAATTCACCTTGGAGAGAATAGAAATAGTCTTGAAATAGAGAAAAAAAGTGGCATGATTCACACATCAGGAACAAACACTTCTTAGTAGGCAATTTGGCATTGTTATTTAATTCACGTTTCCAAGAAATACCTATCAAGTTACAAAAACGGTGGCTAGGACCCTATGAAATTGATCATGTGTTAAAAAATGGATCAATCTAATTATCCACCATTAATCCTATTCATTTCAAGTTATTGGTAAATGGTCATAGACTTTGTCTATACCATCAGCCATAGACAAAAGATCATTTCCTGCAGCAATTTCATGATAATACTTCAGACTCACCAAAGGTAGTACTTCCTACAGAAAAAGGTGCCAACCTTCTTCCTACAACTTCACCCTAAATTCCATTGGGTATGATCATAATAAATACTTTATTTTCGATGAAGTTTCTTTCTCCATTCATTTTTTACATTCTTCTTTCCATTCCACTCCATTTCTCTACCTTCCATCCACACATTATCCACGTCATGACATTTATATTTTATTTGCTTTCAATAATTACCACTTCAGTTGATGCGGTCATCTTCAACACTAGCTCTTTTGATGAAGTTTTCAATTTTCATCACCCCCTCACGCATGTCGAATCATCATAGTAAGTACAACAATTAGATCTCTTCCACTTTTAGTTTGTACATTTTGACTATTATATTTATAATGTGGCATTACACCAGTTTCCTACCTCATGCCTAGTATGACAAGTGTAGACACTTGTCTTAATTACGTAGGGGGCATGGAAGTGTATTAATTTTATAGGTCACTATTGTCATACTCATAATTCCTTAAGATATTTCCATATCTTTTCAAATATATACTTATATTCTATTTATTTAAGTCCTTTATGTTTCACACAAGTTTTGTACTCCAATTTTTGAATTAACTTTGATCTCTGACTTGATGTAGCCCTAAAATGTCATAATCAAGTTGTACAAAAATTAATTGCATTCAATACTATAATTCCCTTGCCTTAAGAACCATTATTATCATTTTTGAAATGTAACATAGAGATTACAAGGGAGTTCATAGTTAAAGGTGCAGTTAGGAGTTTTACAAAGCTGAATTTCAAGGTATTACAAAGGTGATTAGAGGAATTGAGGAATTCCAGAAGGAATGAAGAAAATTATAATTGACAGATTGCAGAGTGAATTGAGAAAGAATTTGGAGCAATGGGTAGACAATTAATGTGCCATGAACCAATGGTTCATACCATCTTGCTTACATATGTGGAAGCAGTCAAGAGATTTTATGCTTGTGGGTGGCTCAAATATTTTCTAAAATTAACTAAATTTGAAGAGGAGGTAGCTACTCAATTTATGAAGACCTTTGATGAAGGATAATCAAATGTGTGGGGCCTTAGAGTTTCAACAACATAGGAAAGAATAGCAAAAGTAATTGGGTTGCCTATGGTTGGTGAGCATTATCCAAATGAGCATGATGCTAGGTTAGTCAGGCCCAGTTTACCCTACCCACAGACCCTTCATTGGAGGTAAATAAGCAAGGTTGCAAGTGTGTGTCCCTTCCTTCCCGATGAATTAGCAATGCGCATTATAAGGTACCTCACTTGTGAAGGAAAATTTTCTCATTTACACGCACATAATTTTAATTTTCTTAGTTATGTTAGGCATAACTCTCCAGTCAATGTCCCAAATTTTCTCTACAATATGTTGAGTATTGGTGTAAAGGAAACCCAAAAAGGAAAAACTAACTCTATCACTCACCATTCTTTAATTAAACTACTTGTTGGATGTCACTTAGGGATGTATCTCCATTAACCTGGAATGAATTTGTCTAAATCAAGACTTTGCATCCCTAGAATGACCTTGTTGAGCAACCTATCCATGTGAGTGATATTCCTTCAGAACTAACAGTCGAGACAACTAGCCAAGGAGTAGAGCCTGAAAATTTTAGAGAAACTAAACCTCACCCTAGTCCAATAGAAAATGCATCTGCCTTTGCCAAAAGAAAAGGGAAAAGAAAAATTGATTAAGGAATTTTAGTTCCTGAGGTTGAAGACCAAACCCAAATCCCTACAATTTCCAGAAATAAGAAAAAGAAGTTGGTTCCTGCAACAACCACTCCTGTAGTAGAGACATCGAAGAAAACTGTTAGGAAGGAAACTGTAGAGATTATGAAGACTCCATTGTGGAGGAGCTCCTGAATGAGAGGGAAAGTGCCAAATATTCATCCAGATGGCCTATCTATCTCACCAGATCAACCTGCCCCTAAACCTCATATGGATCATATTTCTAATAATTTTCCAGTATAAACAATTGTTTTGGATAATTCCAAAAGCTTGAATGATTCACTCAGTAATTAGTCTGGAAGTAATCATTGGAAGCCACTTCAGCAACAAAGTGACCCTCAGGAAATGCAACAAAAAGTCCAGGAAGACATGCAAGAAGAACCTCAAATGGCTCAAGCTTCAGCTCACTCTTTTCCAAGGAAGGCTATTGTGCCCTTCAAAAGAACCTTGTTAATTGATTATCTAGAGAAGACTTGTAGGGAGAAGAGGAAGCCTCAACTCATAGAGTTTGGCCCACATACTCTTCAGTCTCTCCTTTTCAATTTGTATAACCAGTTTGTGTTTAAAAGAACTCTTTGGAAAGAAGAAAGGAAGAAAATGTAGAAAGAAATTGATGAACAAAGGGAGGAAATAGAGGATTTAGAAGAGAAATTGTAAACGCAAAGCAGAGAATGAACCATGCTTTAAAGCTGGCTGATCAAATTATTGCTTGTAGGCCTCCTCCCAAGGTTTATGATATATGTTTACAAGAATAATTTCTTATGTTTCAATTAATGATGTCCATTAAGGATAAGGAGTTAGAATTTAAAATAGCTAGAGAATTCTATGGACTGTACCAATCCCTTCCTTCCCGCCAACAAAATTTACTTTGTGAACTTTATCTCCACAATTTTATTATCCTTGATGAAACTGATTGGAATCCTCTACTCTATATTAGAGATATACACTTGATAGCTTTAATATCATGGATGCAGAATGAGACTAATTATGACAGATAGTTAGATGCTTACATAGATCAAGAGAGGTTAGAAAAATTACCCCTAAGGGATGAAAGCAGTAAGCCTAATGTTTTATTAAGGGACTGGTTAAACCTTACCTATGGAAAAATAAAAGCAAAAACCAGTGAGAAAATTTGTGTTGTCAAAGAAAAGGTTTACAAAGAATTCCAGGGAATGCCCTATTTCACTTTCTAGCGAGCTTTAGCAGGTGCTAGAAATAGGTGGAGTGGATTACCTGAAGCCTTCAAGAAATCAAAGCCACACAACCCCCTTAACCTTGAAGCAGCCATAAACAAGGCACCAACGTATATGCAATTAGAGAGGTAGATACAACATGAACTCTAGTGTCCTCTAACATTTCAGCCACCAATGCTCATGTGGCCCATGTATGATGTTAATGCCATGAAGATAGATCAACTTCAAGAAGATTAGAGAGTGGATTACTAGGAAAAAACAAAGGGATTTTATTATACCTTCAAGAGCAAGAGAAGAGGAAAGACTAAAGTGGGAGAATTCAGAGGAATAGATAAGAAATGCAATGCTTGAGGACAAGCATTATGATTGTAGGGGGAAAATGATGGGTCCATAATTTGTCCTTGTTTTATGACATTTTTATGCTCTATTTCAAACATTTCTAAGACACTTGTTATACCTTTTAGTATTTGGACTTGTGAATATGCTATAAGTATAGTTAAACCATCAAAATCCATGGGTAGATAATAGTTGATATACTCTAAATACCCTTTTTTCCAAATATTATACATATATTGCAGTATTTCATATAGTCTTTTGAATGTGTGTTCTAATATTTGGATTAGCTGAATGGTTCAATGTTTGTACATATGTATATGCTACTAACTTGCCAAGAAAAGAGGAATGGTTGAAGAATGGATCAACGAGCATTGATGAAAAATGAGGAAGACTCAGTCACGATGATGGAAATTTATTGTGGTGCCACAAGACATGCTTGAAAATTTGAAGGAAGAACCATTCTAGGAAATATAGGAACGTGTTTACACTATATCTTCTCTATGATAAATGTTTTGTTAAGCGGTTACGCAGCCTTTATGTTATTTTGTCATGGACTATTGTACTTTCTTTTCTTTATGTCTCAAGTTAGTTAGAAGTTATCTTTTGTGTTCAAATAAGCATCAATCCTCTATATAAAGGGAGATGATGGTTAGATAAGGAGTTAGTCATATGGTTGTATTATTGATATAAAGATGAAGCAAAATTAATTTTCCAATTTTGTGTGTTGACTCATGGTAATGTAATCAATTTTATGGAAATATAATAAAGAAGTGATTTTAAGTTCAATTTTTGTTGGTAGGTAGCAAAAGCTGACCAAGGGGGACCACTTGGAAGGTAGATTAGAATAGAGTAGATTAAGTTGTTTGAGCATTTACTACAATTCAAGTAGAGTTCATTATTCTTTCCTATACCACTATACACCATGTATGTTCCTGCATCACTTGCAGAAATTATCATTGTGAATGCTTTGGGTTGAAAGAATAGACTAAGATTGAAGTTATAATTTTCAGCACCATTTTCCATTATTAGATGTGTGTGTTTACTTTCCTGCAGCAATAGTGTAAGTTTCTTTCATGTATTTTCCTTTCTGTAGCTTAAGCAAAATGACTCCATGAGAGACTTAGTGCACAAATCGTGTTGTCCCATTTCAAGTATATGTCCCTGGGTTGACAATTTAAATGCACTTCATGAAAGGGAAACTAATACTTAGTTCAAATATATGATTCCTAGGAGAAGTCACAACATGATTATTATTACCTATTATAGGGTTGTTCACTTGGTTCTTAGCTGACACATTCCCCAACAATGATGCCAACATAGTGGTGATAAGTTTGACTTCAAAGAAAAACTAAATGCTCTAGTGCAGAGAATTTATGCTTGGGGTGCTAATAATCAGGATTGGAAGCAAAGTAAGGGAAATCTTAAAATTATGAATGGAAGCTTTTGAGGTACGACATCATCCATCAGAGAATGCAAGAAGTGTGATTCTCGATCTCTGAAGAATAGAACTTGTGGACAATCAGTTAATGAATTGGTAATCCAAGGGTGAATCATAGGGAAACAAGTGACATCCATTTTAAAGCAAGGTGGTGGGTCCAAGATGACACATGGCATCATCCTATAATCTTGAGATCTTAGCTTAGGTAGAGAGAGAATAACCATGGGTTCACGAGATGATGCCACATGGCCAACCAATGTGTGATGATGTGGCAAGATGCAGAGGTGGAGCCAACATGGTGTCTACATGGTGGATAGGTGGGTTGGAGAGCCAATCAGAGGATGCCACATCACAGTCAAGGTGCAATTGACTAGGTGAAGTTTGAGAGAGAAAGTCAAAATTCAAAGCTAAAATAATTCATCGAGTAAGACAATATTTCAAACAACATAGAGGCTAAATAACATGAAGCATGTTTTTTTCAAAGGCACTAAAGTGATTAGGAATGGAAGTAGAGTAAGGGAATTCCTGAAATTATGAAAGGAAGGATGGGTCCCAGGCATTTTGAAGTTAAAATTGTGCCAAAGAATATAAAGCAAAGACAAATCATTGGGACCCCATTGAAAAATGATAAGAGACCTGTTACGTCATCAAACACTTTTGTCAAAAGGGAAGCATTTGAAGTGTGAAATCATCCATCAGAGAGTGTAGGGCCCTACTCAGAGATGATTATTTCCATAGACTTATTTTTATCATTATTACTTAGTTATTTTATTTCCACAAACTAATTATGACTAATGATGAAGAGACATGTCTCTTCATTCGTATGAAGCCTCCTACTATATATAGGAGATTATTTTGTAATAAATGGAACAAGATCAAAATACTATTTGCATACACTAAATTCTGCAAGTTATTTTTGTAAACAATGAAGACTTTTCATTATTAATATATACCAACAAGCTCTTTCAATTTGAAGTTGTGGATCTGATTATTTTGGATTAGTCAATCCTTTGTGATTTTACTTCCAAAAAGTGAAGTTGATCTCAATCTTTGTGTGTGGAGATTATTTATATTTTTCTACAAATTTGATCATTAGATTTAATAAGCAGTGTTATCTCTATCTTATTGGTCTCATTAAGTTTGGGTTAAATTCAATAAGACTAATTGCGGAATGATAAAATAATTAAAAACATCAAAAGGAAGCAGTTGATAGGAACATTTCCCATCTCACATAAGTTGTACATAGGATTAAGAAGATAATATCTCTATAAAATCATTATTCGAAGGATTACAAGCAGAAAGTAGGAATAATTTTCATTTTACATAAATCAATTCATTAAAGCATTCAAAATACTCTCAATACAACCGTCAAAATATAAGTTCAATGATTTATAAATTGTAAAATATACAATTTGGTCTCCCTCAAGACCTATTTTGATCTTGAGATATCGACCACAAAACTCAAAATACAACTACATATGTTCTATAAAAATCCTTATGCCCAAAGTTTGGGTTAAGGAATAGGTACACCCGCCTTGGTCCAATAGAGCCTAAAGTGCAGGGGAAGAGGATCATAATGGATCATTCTTGTTCATTGGCCAAGTTAGTTAGAAAATCCAAGCATTAAATTAGGCAAGCTCATAGGATTTCCAAATTGTTGATTTGGGAACCAACTGATTGGCGACTCTATTGGGGAGTTATTTATAAAATATTTTCCAGAATCTTTGGTGAAGTAAGAAGTGCACTCTGCTGGAGAAAGGAACCCTGAAGACTAGAAAAATAACATTTTCCTCTAAGAGAGGTGGTGACTCTATTCAATAAACATCTCATTCAATGACTCTACTAAGGGAGAAAACCCATAAGGAGATAAGTAATATTTCCTCTTTGAAAGAGGTGGTGATTCTATTGACAACAACCTAATGAATGAAGAAATAAGATTTAGGTATTCAAAATGTACCAGGACAAAAATTTAGTTAATAAAAAATAAAAATGGAGAGAACCATTTATTCTTCTAACATTTAGGCCACTAGACCTCAAAAACTTCCAAATCAATCATAATAGTCTTTTTCCTAAGTTTGTAGAGCTTGCACCAAAGTTTCACAATGATGAGGATGAATAAGTACTTAAACATTTGGAGGCATACTATGAATTTGCAGATTGCCATCAAATTCATGCAAAAGATCAGGTGATGAAATTATTTTCTAAAACATTGAGGGACGATGCAAGATAAGCATATGATTTATTACCCACATAGAACATCTCATCATGGAGGGAGTTTGAGCAATGGTTTATTGATATGTTCCATGATGTAGATGAGGAGGAAGAAAACATGTGCTATGAATAGGACCAGGACTAGGATTGTATTATGGAGTCAAGATCCTATATGTCTCCTTTAGATGAATTGTACAACATAGAAAGATATAAAGATGAGTCTACATTGTATTTATTCATGAGGATGATAGATATTTATCAGGAAATACCTTTAGATATCAGGCCTCTATATAGGGATTTGGACAATAAAATCTGACTTAGGAATCTATCATGATCCTCAACTGAGAGTTTTTCTAATTCAAATGCGTGAAAATATGATGGTAGAAGACAATGAGTATAGGGAAAAATTGACAAAAGGGACATAGAAAACTAATAGTGCTTCAAATTTAAATGCAACTGAAGTCTGTGATTAGGCTGAAAAGGCTCTTGTATCTAAAAAAGGAGTTGACATTTGTGTTCAAATAGATAAATATGAAAAGAATAATGACATGGAAGATTAAATTTTGAATCAGATTGAGGAAGAATCCATCCATGATGACACTTGTGTTGAAATAGATATCATTGACCATGATGATGAGGAAGAAGACCTTCTCAGTATAGAAGAAATTTTAGATTTATTAGGCATAGAATATCATAAACATGTTCAAAAAAGTGGTCCATTTTTTCAATCCACCAGAATAAACAAATTAATGGATCATTGCATATTCAAGAGGTACTTGATAAGGTGGATGATAGTTCCCAGGAGGATGACACATCTAATGAATGATTTTGGGCTTTCCAAAAATCCCTTATATAATGTAATTTTAGAAAGGTGTGAAAGGCTCCATGAAGTACATGAATAGGATGAAATTCTAGTAGATAACCTTGATGAAGATATTGTAGACACTTAAAAATGACCTATTGGTCTAACACAATGACACTACTAACATTCCTCCTAAAATGGTAAATAATCTTTATTATTTAATTAATCATGTCATTCTACCATATTCTAAGATCAAAATCATTATTTCTCCCTAATTCCATAATTATGTGATTTTAATTGATTACATTAATTATTGAACGTCTAAACAATTAATTCATCATCTATTCATCTATAATATAATTAAATAAATAACCTTATTTAATTATACCCTATCTTATAATTATTAATTAAATAACCAAAGTTGATTAATGTTCCCTCCTAATTATTGTTATGTAATAATTAAATCAAATTCTATCCCATGATTAAATAAATGATATTTATTTAATTAAACTTATTATTCCCTTCGCGTGATTAAATAAATTATATTTATTTAATTATAACTAACAACCCCTCTCATAAATAAATAAGTAATTATTTATTTATAAAATATCTCCACATGGGCAAATACATAATATTTTATTTATTTAAATCATAATTATCCTCCTAAATCCTAACTCGCACTCACTTTGAGTTACCTTTTCAATCAAAGCTCTAAACTCCACAATTCCCTCTCATAACTATTCAATGCACATTGTTAATTCCTCCCTCAATAATCAGTTAAGTCTTCCATCAAGTCAGTCTTCTAATCCATGTAGTCAGTTGGCTCATCCATGCAATCGGTTAACTCACCAGTTCATTCAAGTCATCTCTCCAATCTATTTGCTAACAGATCAATCCATCCTATTAAACTAAGAAATTGAATAGGAATAAAATTGCATCACACCTATTCAAATGTTGTATGTTGTGTAAATGTATGGGGGAAATATGAGATCCACTCCTAAATCCAAATTCCCAAAGGAGAGATCCAATTTGATCAACCAAGAGGTTAATGCACAATCGAATCAATCTATGGAGAATATGAAAGAGAGAGAAAAACCCTATATTTTCCTATGGTAGAATTGAAGTGTTTAGAATTTGAAACAATTGAAATGCAAGTACTAACCTCAAATTAGGGCAGATCTAGAAAATGCCAATTTCTAATGTTTGTGTGTACCTTCAGGCAATTCTGCAACCTGCTCCAGACTGGAAATGCTGAGACAGAGAAAACCCTTAAATCTTTTTCCAAGATGAGCTCAGGTCGACTTTGACCCTCATAAAAGGTCAAAGTCTAGATTCTTTATCTAAAGGTCGATTCTAATTTTGTTCACAGATCTCAGAAGTTCGGTGAAAAGGGTATCCAAATCCGCTCTCAAATCTGAAATCCCGCACTTGTACCTACAAGAAAATGGGGGTTTTATTTGTATGGGGGGTTTGCCTTGGTCAAACCCCAATTTAGGAATTAACCTTGAAATTGAATTGAAATGTAGTGTGCATAAACAAAGTAATTGAAACAAATCACCTCGCTTATGTTGAAGTCCTTGTAGAGGATTCAAATCTTCAAATCCACAAGTAGGAATGCTTCAATGGATGTAGAATGAATGTAGGATGTCTCCAATCAATGGCATTTGATCTTCAACACCAATCTTGATTTGATCTTTGCATATGAGGAGGCTTGGATGAATGTAGAAGGATGGATCTTCAAGGGGGCTCCAAAGAGATTGAATCCTTCAATGGCTAACAATAGATCTCCTTGATGGATGAATGCTTGAACACTTGAATGCTTGAAGGCTTGCTTGAATGCTTGAATTCTTGCTTGTACTTGAGAGCTTGAGAGATTTCAATTTCTTGAGATGAGATTGCTTGGAAACTTGATCGCTTGGAAACTTGATGGAGAAAATGAGAGAGGAAGGCTTCCTTTTATAGTGAACTAGGGCACAATCCTCTAGAGGGGCCACCTTGGAGAATTAAATCCCAATTAGGTCCTAACCTTTATAAAATATACCTAGATTAAATACAATTAGAGGATTTACCATTTTGAAACCCGAAATGGCTAACCCGGAGGTGGGAAAACAAATATCCCCGAAACTCGACACTTGAAAATCAAGGAATTTAGAGATTTGAAAGAGGGGGGAAAAATCAAGGTTGGGACTGACCTAGTTAGGTTCAAGCTCAATCCTGACCTAGTTAGGATCAACCTCAAATTTGACCCTGGGCCCAGATCCAGTCTAAACTAGGACAGGAGGTCCTAGGGATGCCCGGAGACCTAGAAATGATACCAGAATAAGACAGAATGCCAGGGATAGGCATAAAATCCTATTATGACTATGATGAAGGCCAAGAGGACCTATTTCTAAGTCCTACCTATAAAATAGAGCCATGGAAGAGGGAAATTAAGGAGAATCCTCAAGATCCTAACCCTAATTTCACCTATAACAAAGTAGAAAAGAAGTGGAAAGCAGGGAGAAAGCCAAATACATACAAAGACCCAATCAAGGTGCTTAACATGACCCCAGACCACTTACTCTAAGGGCTAAATGCTCTTATCATGGAAGTGCTTCCATTTTAAGATGATACATTAAGCCCCCACTTTAGCAAGAGTATGGACTTGATGCAAACTCTTGGTAAAGGAGATCAGAATGAAAAGATAATCTTATTGTAATCCAAGGGACAAAGGGAAACCTTAAGCCCCCAGGGACTCAAGTCTTTGTTGACTCCTAGATCACAATAAGAGAGACATCTCTAGAGAGAGAAAGAAGGTGCGATTACCTCACCCAATGAGAACTTATGTCCCATTGTGAACCACACAAGAAAACAATGCAACTGGAAAGATGGAATTGAACCACCTAGTGAATGTGGCTACTCACTATTCAACCCATCAAGGATTCATCTTTAGGAATATTCTATTCCATAAGAATAAAACCAAAATCAATAGAGATCCAGTCTTTAGGACACCTCCGACCTTAAGGGATCAAAATATATGTATATTTGAAACTGGAGGGATCAAGAGATCCTAAAATATAAATCCATGCTTTGAGGATTAGTTACTAATCTAAAAAGGGAGAGAAGTATCTTGAAAAATATGTGTGTATCAAAAAGTGTGTGTGTGTGCAATAGGTGAGCAGAGCGTATGCCCCCACGTTAAAGTCATTGCTGACACTTTAATAGGAGCAATGGCTTTAACAGAAACATAAACAACTCCATTAATTATGTTTCCACGTCGAGATGCCCCCAAATGAAGAAAAATCAAGGGAAATATCACATAAACATATAGAGAACACATAAGGGGTCTACCTACCATGGGGTCAATATGATCATAAGATTATATATATATATATATATATATATATATATATATATATATATATATATGATATTATTTCAAATGAATTGACATCATTCCCCAAAGAAAGTAGAACTACGATCACAAAGGAGGAAAGATCACATAAGATATACGAAGGAGAATATTTTTGGACCATGACATGGAGACCAAAAAGAATTAGTGCTACCATATCTTGAATCCAAGTAGATGACACAAGGAAACATTTACAAACAATAGCAAAATTACTACATAACATTGAACAACGCATAGAAGAATAGAGATACATATAGAAGAATTTGACCAACAGTTTCGATTCCTTCATCACCTTGTACCAACTAAGTAACAAGGATCGTATAAAATAATCTAACAACATTTAGCAAACACATTATGGGAGAAACATAGTACAATGGGCAAACACATAACAAAGCTACCATGAAGGACAAGCCGATCAAGCGTGCCGCCTACTCTCCCCATCTCATTGTATATCATTTAGGGAAGGTGGGTAACTCGCAAGAGGGACTATATCCAACATAGTAGGAATAATAGCCAGTTCCAAACAAGGATCCTCTTGAGAATCACAATGTTCGACACTAGGTGTAAGAGTTAATTGTGATGAAAGCATATTAGGTAAATCAATGTCAATGTCAATAGTCTCATATTCATCATTAACATCATCAGTATCATCAAAAGTATCTTCCTCATCCAAATTAATCAAAATAGGATCTAAGATATGAATAGAATCATCATAATCATGCATGTGAACATCATTATTAGTAACAACCTCTTCTAACACATTATGCATAGTTTTATCCGAGGAAGGTAGAGATCCTTGAAGAATAGAATTACGAGCTTTAGCATGAGCATGACACTTTTTATGACATTCATTAGCAGATCGATTACATTTTGATTTATTTGAAATAGGTTGAGAACTAGGAGGAATAATCACAGGATCCTTCACAGGTTCTTTAGGAAGAGCAATAGGATTATTAACAATAGGAGAAACAATCACAGGATCTTTGATAGGTTCGATAGAAGGAACTTGATTAACAGAACTAGAAGTCATAGTTAAAGGAGGTATAGAAGGTGTAGGCAAAATACCATGATTAAGATCCATATGAGGTATGCTTAATTCAAGAATCTTACGATGTTTATAGGCTTGATATGATCAAAATAGATTATCAGGTCGAAGAGGACATGAATTAGGTAATGAAGGCCAAAAGAAATCAAGAGCAGCACAATCTCTAGGCCTAGAAGGTTGATATAAACTATGATTAATCATCTTTATTTCATCATCATGAATGAAATTAAGACACTTATGGATAGGTGAAGCAACAACATGCATGGCAGTCAACCAAGGAAAACCTAGCTTAACTTGAAATTGATTAGAAGTAGGAACCACAACAAAGGTAGTGTTCACAATTTTTCCACAAAGTTCAACCAGTAAAGTAATAGAACCAAATGATGGATAAAGAAAACCATTACAAGTTTGAATCCACACATCTGATGTATCATAAGAATCACATTGTAATCTTTTCATAAAAAAAAATTCTTCAGTAATAACATTAACTAAGGATGTAGAATCAACAAGACAACCACAAGTAGGTATCTGAGAGATCCTAGCGGCAATGTAAAGGGGACCATCAGGAGCCTTAATAGTCTCAGAATCATCAAAGGTAATTAAAAGTTCCAGAGGTCTTTTATTCTTAGATTTTTATTGAGGTTTAGGTTGAGTTTTCAATTTAGGTTTAGGTTTTGGTCGAGGTTGAGATTGAACTTGAGGTTGAATTTGAGGTTGAGGTTGAGGTTGAGGTTGAGGTTGAGGTGGAGATAAAAATTGACCAACATGCTCCACTTGATTAACAACATGATTAAGATCATCCATCTTTGAATCATACACAATTTCCATAGCAGATGGCTGAGCAATGGTATTAGTATCATGCGTAGGTAAAGGATTCGTATAGATTTGAAGGTTTTGATTAGGAGGAGACACATATTTGTTCCCACTACCATCAAGATTATCAACAGATAAGGCATTAGAGTCAATTAAGTCTTGCACCTTATGTTTTAAAGAATAACATTTCTTAGTATCATGACCATTATGACGATGATATTGACAAAAAGCATTTTGATCAAAAGATTTAGAAGCAATCGTAACAGGTAAAAGAGGATGAATAGGAGGTAAAGTAATCATATTAGCAGCTAACAACCTATTCATAATAGTATGTAAAGATTTAGAAAGAGGAGTAAATGTATGATTTAATCGAAAAGCAGTGGATGCAAAAGTGGCATTGTGAGATGCAACAACAACTTGATCAGCAATTGCATTCATTTGTTTGTTTATCTTGACATAGTTGTTGAATTGTTGAAATTTGTTTGGATTAGGAGCAGCATCACTCTTATCAACTGGAACAGGAGCCATTAGAGTTGTGCTCTCAAATTGACTCACTTGTAATTGATAATGATGAAGTGGTACACAAAGTTGTTAAGAAGAGGTAAATTCAGTAAGCAGAATCTTATCTCTAATATCCTTTTGCAAATTTGAAATAAACATACATTGAATATCAATATTAGGAACAAGATAGGAAATTTGAGCATACAAATGCTTAAATCTACCAATAAATTCAGTTAACTTTTCTTTAGCACTTTGTTTACAATGCATCAAGTTAGTCAAAGACACTTGTAGGCCAATATTGTTTTGAAATTGTTGAATAAAGGCATTAGCAAGTTGTGGAAAGGAATCAATAGAATAAGGAGGTAAGGAACAATACCATTGTAAGGCCTTATCACGAAAGGTTCTAGCAAAAAGTTTGGCTAAAATCCTATGGTCATGAGCATAATCACTACAAAGGATTTGGAATGTTTTGACATGATGAACGGGATCTCCTTTTCCATTATAATCCTCAAGACAAGGCATCTCACCTTGCTGAGGAACAAGAGTACAAATAATGTCTCAGGACAAGGGACTTCCCATGTCACATGTAGGAATACTAAACTTATTTTGAGTTAAGGAAGCAAGTTGTTGTTGTAAGGATGATACAGTTTGAGCCAAATTGATGATTGTTGAATCATTAGAGGAAATAGGAGTAGCAGCATTAGACACACTAGGTAAAGTGTAAGAAGTTGCAGGAATAGAAGACACAACTGGAGGAACACTAGGAACTACAGTTGGAAGCAGATTGGAATAAGTAAAAGGAAAATTATGATATGAAGGTTGTGATGTAGGAAGGCACATAGGAGGAACACTCATAGGAACAAAGGGAACTATCACAGTCACCAAAGAAGGAGTATAGGTAGGAATACTAGGTAAAGGATTAGAAGGAGGTTCAACACTAGTGATAGGAGGAATCAACCCTAAACCTTGAGCTTCTTGAACTAAAGGTTTAACATTTGAATGCACAAGGTGAGTAATACCACGCAAGAGGTTAACACCTTGATCACTATCTTGGAGAACTTTCTTAAGAGCCTCTATAGCTTGATTGGAATCTTGATTATGGTTCTCTTGAATAAGCCAATTACCCATTTTATCAAGTTTAGTGGAAATTTTTTGGACTTGTTCAGGAGGATCTCTTAAAGCGTCATCCTCATCACGAGATGAGTGAGAAGAGTTTTGCTCCATAGTAGGATTGGAATCATGAAGAATCAAATTATCATATGGGATCCTAAGGAAAGGAGAGGAAGATTCAGGATCAAAGGCACCCACGAGTCTACGACTTCTTCTAACTGGAATGTTATAAGTAGGGCTAGTGGTAGTAAAGCTCATAAACCAATGCAAAGAAAATGAACTAAACTAAGAGCACATAAAGCATGAATATTTTTGTATTTTTGAAATATAATTAGCATGCAAGATCTAACACAAAGGAAAAATCTAATACTAACAAGATAAAAGGAGAGCACAATAAGGTATCCAATTCCACAAAAGAAAAGAGGGTAAGTATGTCGGGTTCACCAAAATGAATAGGGGTAAAATGGCATCACACCTATTCAAATGTTGTATGTTGTGTAAATGTATGGGGGAAATATGAGATCCCCTCCTAAATCCAAATTCCCAAAGGAGAGATCCAATTTGATCAACCAAGAGGTTAATGCACAATCGAATCAACCTATGGAGAAAATGAAAGAGAGAGAAAAACCCTATATTTCCCTATGGTAAAATTGAAGTGTTTAGAATTTGAAACAATTTAAATGCAAGTACTAACCTCAAATTAGGGCAGATCTGGAAAATGCCAATTTCTAATGTCTGTGTGTACCTTCGAGCAATTCTGCAACTTTTTACAGACTGAAAATGTCGAGACAGAGAAAACCCATAAATATTTTTCCAAGATGAGCTCAGGTCGACTTTGACCCTCATAAAAGGTCAAAGGCTAGATTCTTTATCTAAAGGTTGATTCTGATTTTGTTCGCAGATCTCAGAAGTTCACCAAAAAGGGTATCCAAATCTGCTCTCAGATCTGAAATCCCGTGCATGTACCTACAAGAAAATGGGGGTTTTGTTTGTATGGGAGGTTTGCCTTGGTCAAACCCCAATTTAGGAATTAACCTTGAAATTGAATTGAAATGTAGTGTGCATAAACAAATTAATTGAAACAAATCACCTCGCTTATGTTGAAGTCCGTGTAGAGGATTCGAATCCTCAAATCCACAAGTAGGAATGCTTCAATGGATGTAGAATGAATGTAGGATGTCTCCAATCAATGGCATTTGATCTTCAACACCAATCTTGATTTGATCTTTGCATATGAGGAGGCTTGGATGAATGTAGAAGGATGGATCTTCAAGGGGGCTCCAAAGAGATTGAATCCTTCAATGGCTAACAATGGATCTCCTTGATGGATGAATGCTTGAACACTTGAATGCTTGAAGGCTTTCTTGAATGATTGAATTCTTGCTTGCACTTGAGAGCTTGAGAGATTGCAATTGCTTGAGATGAGATTGCTTGGAAACTTGATCGCTTGGAAACTTGATGGAGAAAATGAGAGAGGAAGGCCTCCTTTTATAGTGAACTAGGGCACAATCCTCTAGAGGGGCCACCTTGGAGAATTAAATCTCAATTAGGTCCTAACCTTTAGAAAATATACCTAGATTAAATGAAATTAGAGGATTTACCATTCCGAAACCCGAAATGGCCAACCTGGAGGTGGGAAAACAAATATCCCCGAAACCCGACACCCGGAAATCAAGGAATTTGGAGATTTGAAAGAGGGGGGAAAAATCAAGGTTGGGACTGACCTAGTCAGGTTCGAGATCGATCTTGACCTAGTCAGGTTTGAGCTTGATCCTGACCTAGTCAGGATCAACCTCGAATTTGACCCTGGGCCCAGATTCAGTCAGAATCAGGACAGGAGGTCCAAGGGATGCCCGGAGACCTAGAAATGATACCAGAATAAGATAGAATGCTAGGGATAGGCATAAAATCCTATGATGACTATGATGAAGGATAGGAGGACTAATTTCTAAGTCCTACCTAGAAAATAGATCTATGTAAGAGGGAAATTAAGGAGAATCCTTGAGATCCTAACCCTAATTTCACCTATAACAAAGCAGAAAAGAAGTGGAAAGTGGGGAGAAAGCCAAATACATGCAAAGACCCAATCAAGGTGCTTAACATGACCCCAGACCACTTACTCGGAGGGATAAATGCTCTTATCATGGAAGTGCTTCCATTTTAAGATGATACAGAAATCAACTTAGTTGAACTCTCACTCACTCTGAGTTCAACTCCCCAATCACAGTCAATCAGCCCTTCAATCATGGATTCTTGGTTGAAACCCCTAAAATATTATAAATAAAGAGCCAAACCTTTGATTTTGGTAACCATAATTACTTTGAATTCTTATGTTAGCACGATTTTGAGCTCAATTATGAGAGCCCACATTGCATGAGAAGGAGAACACCAAGGAAGGATTTTATCGTTTGCATATTCATGTTTTGGATTGATTTCATAATGTTTGATTGATTATTCTTATTGTTTGTCTTGCATCCTTTCTTGAATATTTGGAATACTAATTTCTCTAACAACCTCTTTGTGGTTGAGATTTTATATGTTATTATAGGTTTTTATTGATCCTATTATTACCCGATTACAGATATTTGTCTGGTTGATTAAGACTCTCAGGAAGATGCATTTATTGAAGATATGTAGTGTGATACACTTTGAGATGATCTCTTATGTGGTGGAATGCATGAGGGACCAAAGTAAAACTTCCACATAGGTAAGCATGAATTTTCTATGTTTTATAATCCATTGTTTGAAGAAGAAGCAGAAGAAGGTGTATTTGAAAATAACCTAAGTTTTTCAAAAACATTATATAATGAAACCATATAATAAAATACAACATTAATAAATGATTACATGATTAAGGAAGACCAACTATCTCAACAAAATGCTCCTGAAGATAACTTACTTATATGTCCAAACCCAGTATGTGATGAAAATGAAATATTTTTGAAACATAAAGAAATGATTAAAGAGAAAAGAAGAAAATATATAAGCCCTAAAATCTCTTACAAAGTTCAGCTTACTTTGATTCATAAAAATAAAAGGTATCTATTTTTAAAAATAATGAGAAGTAAATACCATAAGATTTTTGGGTTGAAAGTGATAAATAAATCGAAAGGGAAAAGGAATATTAAAAAATGTAACGTTGGAGATAAATATCACCGTGAAAGTCCTTTTAGGTGAAACCAAAAATTTATTTAATTTTTTTTCTAAAATCCAAGAGGTGCAATGAAAAATTTGTTAGGAATGAATGCTAAATGTTTGGCAACCATTCTATAGCAGTTGTTGTTGCATTCATGACTATGATTGTCATTGATGTCAACACAGTGATTTACCGAAGACTTACAAAGAAGCAGACAGTGTTTGGATTAGCGCACGTGGGTTATTGTAGTTGGAGCTATGAGATGTTGAGGATATACTCTTTGATATGTTATATGTCTATGGTTAAGAGCACATATAGTAATTCATTTATTCATGGAAGTTATGATCATTTTGGTGGAAGCAGTATTGAGGCAGTGTTCCTGAGTAGCGGTTTGTGGAAATCGGATGATATCTCCTAATCAGGATGGAATCTGGTTTTGCGTAGTTAAAGGGAAGTTAAAGACACATTGATAGTGATGTGGATGATAGTGCAAACTTTGAGGTTGTATGAGTGAAGATTTATTGTATTTGGAAGCTGATAGTTTTGTGTAATTTTGGTGTAGCGTGTGTAAACTTTTATATTGTAATTGTATGCCCACTCATTTGTAATTATTTGAGTGTGGTATAAAGGAAGGAATGTATTTCCTTACTATAATGTAGTTTAATGGTGAAAGTGTGTAATTATGATATGGTAGCAGTGGTTGTGTGTGATGCTATATGCATGAAGTGAAGAAAAGAGCTAAGTATGAAAGCGAATTTGTGAAGGAAGACATGCAAGGTACAGAGATCTAAAATTAAGATCTGATGTAATAGTGAGTGTGGTTTGGCATAGATAGAGAAGAGGTAACATATTATTCTATTGAGTAATGCAAAGATTATTTGGACAATGTGTTCAGTGATCTTACCCTGAAGTTGTTTGGGCAGTGGGTCCTTCTGTCTTCCATAACTCTTAACAGGGTTAGAATCTTTTAACAGGGATTCAAAATCTCCTTACAGGGATTCATATGTACTAAATGTATTTCATAAGACTCCTAACAGAGTCCATCCTTTCACAAGGAATATTCATATTAGTGCATCTTTTGTGGGCATCATTCCCATTGGGGTTTACTCTTTGATCAAGAGGTTCCCTAGTCAACATATCTTGTGTCATTGTGTTATTGTGTATGAATATCTTTCTATGGTTGGTAATTATATTGGTTATATGGTTTAATGCTGTTGAAGATGATAAAAGTTATAATTATCAGATAACTGATTCACCCCCCCCCCCCCTCTCAGTTATCTTGGTGGACTTTACTTTCTAACAAAATTAGGGTATAACATACATGGGAGAAATAAGAGGTTGATAAAAGGTTTTGAAGTCAAGTCTAAAGGAGAGTGCAAACATAAGAATTCTTTTTTTCAGATGTTCAAAAGAAATCAGCTAATCAGGAGATGAAACATAATGAAGAAAGGGATGATAATAATATTTCTAGGAGATATGCATTGTTAGATGATCAAAATAAGGTTTTTGACAAAGGAAAGAATTTGAATTCATTTTGGGGGCCTAGTACCACCAAATAAAGTTTTGAAAATGATCTGCAGAGAAGGGATTAAACTAGTGGTATGCTGCCCCAAAGATAAATGGAATCTTGCTATGCTCACAAGGAGCATATGTCCCCATGAAGAGCCACTATTAGACCCCCAAAATTCACACATTTTATAGTTCCATTTCCATAAATAAGCCTTCAAATTTGTTGCACACAGGTCATCACCGAACATTTGTATTTGATATCCTTCTGAGAAGGTTGAAGCTACAGAAGTCTCTTTATAAAGTATCATGCAATGTGGTCTATTGAGTAAGAAAAATCAGATGGTAGTGAGGAGAGACTTATTCGATAAGTCAAGACATAAAGAGGATTTATTTGTGGGGTCTAGCATAAAGTATTGAGCCAAATGCAGTTTAAAATAAGAGTTATAAGTGATATATCAATTGATGGAGGCATTTGAAAAGGGAAGTATGTGGTGGAACACTCCTCTATACATTGGTTGAAGATTTTGAGCACATATTTTCCACAATCTTTGAAGCTGGTTTTGAGTAAAGAAGGCCATCAAATAAGATTAAAAACCTTATGTTGGGGCTTCAAGCTATTTGAAAAGGAATCAACTGTTAGGAGCCATTTTCCCTAAGCATCAAATAAAATCATGTTTAGGATAAGCGAATATAGTTGAATAAAAATGGTCGAGCTTCTTCAAAATGTGGTGGGCCCGCTTCACTTGATACATCAAATAAAATACTATGGCGAGTAACCCAACCAAAAGAGAAATGATACATAAGGTATTACGAGGAAGATTGGGAAAGCTAAAGCAATCAAGATTAGTATCAAACTCCTCTAATTCTTGATTAATACATTAAAACAAAGTTTAGTGATAAGAGTTTAAGTCCCTATTTCCTGGGGTGCTAGTGATCAAGAATGGAAGAAAAGTGGTATGATTCCTGAAATTCCAAGCAAAAGGTTGGGCCCCACATATTTTGAAGTTATAGTTGTAAGAAGGACAAATCATCATAAATCTGACATAGTGGTGGAAAGTTTGACTTCAAAGAAAAACTAAATGCTCTAGGGTGGAGAATTGATTCTTGGGGTGCTAATAATCAGGATTGGAAGAAAAGTAAGGGAAATCCAAAAATTCTAAAGGGAAGCTTTTGAAGTATGACATCATCTATCAGAGAATGCAGGAAGGACGTGTAATTCCCAATCTCCAAATAATGGAACATGTGGAAAATTAGTCGTTGAGTTAGCATTCCAAGGGTAAATTAGAGGGTGACAAGTGTCATGCATTCTAAAGCAAGGTGGTGGGTCCAGGATGACACATGGCATCATCTCGTAATCTCACGATCCTGATTGATGTAGAGAGAGAATAACCATGGGATCACGAGATGATGCCACATGGCCAAACAATGTGTGATGATGTGGCAAGATGCATAAGTGCAGCCAATGTGGTGTCTTGGTGGTGCACAAGTGGGTTGGCTAGCCAATCAAAAGTTGCCACATGGAAATCAAGGTGTGGTTAACTAGGTGAAGTTTGAGCAGGAAAGTCAAAATTCAAAGCTGAAATAATTCATCGAGTAATGCGACATTTCAAACAACTTAAGAGGCTATGTAACACAAAGCATTTTTTTTTTTTGAAGGAACTAAAGTGATCGGGAATGGAAGGAAAGTAAGGGAATTCCTAAAATTCCAAAAGGAAGGATGGGGTCCACACATTTCGAAGTTAAAATTGTCTCGAAGAAGATAAAGTAAAGACAAATCATTGAGACCCAATTGCCAAATGACAAGAGACTTTCTATGTCATCAAACTCTTTTATTGGAAGGGAAGCATCTGAAGTGCGAAATCATCCATTGGAGAATGCAGGGCCCTACTCAGAGATGATTAATTCCATAGACTTGTTTTTATTATTATTAGTTCATTGTTTTCTTTCTACAAACTAATTGTGACTAATGATGAAGGGATGTGTCTCTTCATTCATATGGAGCCTCCTACTATATAGAGGAGATTATTTTGTAATAAAGGGAACAAGATCAGAATACTATTTACATACACTACATTTTTGCATGTTATTTTTGTAAACAATGAACACTTTTCATTATTAATATATACTCGCAAGTTCTTTCAATTTGAAGTTATGGATCTGATCATTTTAGATTAACCAATCCTTTATGATTTTACTTCCAGAAAGTGAAGCTTCTCTCAATCTTTGTGTGTGGAGATTATTTATATTATTCTGCAAATTTGATCATTAGATTTAATAAGAATTATTATCTCTATCTTATTGGTCTCATTAAGTTTTGGTTAAATTAAATAAGACTAATTATGGAATGATAAAGTAATCAAAAGCATCAAAAGGAAACAATTGATAGGAAAAAATTTCATCTCACATAAGTTGTACGTAGGATTAAGAAGAGACTATCTCTATAGTCCAATTGAAGAAGGCACTAGTTTATCATCTTTTAAAAGTCATTGTTTGAAGGATTACAAGCAAAAAGCTGGAATAATTTTCATTTTACATAAATCAATTCATAAAAGAATTCAAAATACTCTCAGTACAATGGTCAAAATATAAGTTCAGTGATTTATAAATTGTATAATATACAATTCGGTCTCCCTCAAGACCCTATTGTCATCTTGAGAGATCAACCAGAAAACCTAAAATACAACTATAGATCTTCTATAAAAAGCCTTAAGCCTGGATTTTGGGTTAAGGAATAGGTATGCCCACCTTGGTCCTGCACAACCTAAAGTGCAGGGAAAGAGGATCATAATTGATCATTCCCATTCATTAGCCAAGTCATTTGGAAAGTCCAAGAATTGAGTTAGGCAAGCTCATAGGATTTCCAATCTATTGATTTGGGAACCAACAAAAGGTATTGATTTTATAGAGACCTTTTCTCATGTAGCTAGACTTGAAGTTGTTAGATTACCTCTTTCATATGTGGCTTACATTAAATTTAAGGTATATCAGATGGATGTTAAGTCTACATTTTTTAATGGCAAGTTAGAGGAAGATGTTTACATTGAACAACCTAATGGATTTCCACTATCTGAGGAATGAGATAAGGTTTGTAAATTACAGAAAGCATTATATGGATTGAAACAAGCCCCTAGAGCCTGGTATGCTAGATTGGATAGGTATTTGACAAAGATTGGATTCAGAAAAGGTATTGCATATAGTAACTTATAGCTCAAAATAGTTGATGATAATATCTTGATTATTGAAAGTGTTTGTTCATGATATCATATTTGGTGGCAATGATGAATTGAGAAGAGGTTTTATTGATTAAATGCAAAAAAAAAATTGAGATGTCTATGATAGGTGAGATGAAATTATTTCTTGGATTGAAAATTACACAGTTGGATAAAGGAATTTTTATTACACATTGGACAAGTATGTCAGAGAATTATTGAAGAAATTTGTTATGGAATATTCAAAACCGGTAGGGAATCCTATGGTTATTGGTTGCAATTTGACAAAGGATGATGAATTCCCTTGTGCAAATAAGACAAGATACAGATCTATGGTTGGAGGTTTGCAATATCTAACTCATACTAGACCAGACATACCAAATGCAGTTGGAATTGTTGCAAGATTTCAAGCAGAACTGAAGGAATCACATATGGTTGTTGTTAATAAAATTTTTAGACAATTGACTACAGAGTGTGGTATGAAAAATATTATGATTTTACCTTGAGTGCATATATTGATGTTGATTGGGTAGGTAATGTGGATGATACGAAGAGTACAAGTGGTGGTGCATTCTTTTTGGGTAAGAGACTAATCTCTTGGACTAGTAAGAAATGAGATTGTATCTCTTAATTCACTATTGAAACCAAGTATTTTGTTGCTTCTATAAATTGTAATCAATTTATTTGGATGAAGCAAATGTTGAAGGATTTAAGGGTAAACATTGATGAATTGATTGTTATTTACTGTGACAATTCTAGTGCTATAAATATTTCAAAGAACCTTGTGCAACATTCAAAGACAAAGCATATTTCTATTAAGTATCATTTCTTGAGAGATAAGGTTAATGAAAAGGAAGTAAAATTGGAGTATGTGTCTACTAAGGAACAAATTGCTTATATCTTTACAAAAACTTTTCCAAAGAATATATTTGAGTATCTTAGAGAGAAGATTGGGGTCTTGGCCCCTCCTAATCAGAGCTAATGATGCTATGGATGACATCAGTCTATAAATTTATCAGAATATTATTATATGGATTGATGAGTTTGGGGACTTCTCCTTAGGGGGAGTATTCTTGTGATCTATTGTACCTTTTGAAGTGATTTTGGATTTTTTTGATGTCTTTGGCCCTTTTCCATTGATGTCAAAGGGGGAGATATTGTGTGAAAAATAGAGAAAAATCAGATTATGCTAAGGAGAGATTATGTTGAGAGGCTCAAAGCTGGATATTCAGAGTGATCAGGTGGATATATTTTCAAAGTGACTAGGTGGATATATTGATGAATTTGTGCATTGATCATTTTTTCACTTCATAAGTTAGCATCAATTCCAAAGGGGGAGATTGTTGGAATATTATTGAGAATGTCAGATATTGATGATTAGATCTTGATTATGTGTACTGACATTAATGTCAACATACTAATTATTGTCATAGATAATATGTCTAGTGAAGAAGATTTTGGTTATTCAGATGCTACATTGAAGATCTTGTATTGCAATCATAAGGTATGGTTCAAATATGTTTGTAGTTGGTCTATAGAGGTTCATAGAATTTTGGGTGAGAGTTTGAGGAAGATATGATTGATTTACTAAGTGATAGTATTTCAATGTTCCTGTTGTGACAAAGGTTGAGTTATTGTTTCAGTGAGGATTGGTATGGTTGATTCAACTGATGCAAAGTTGGTAGTAGTATTTGGATTCATTTTTGTTTCCTCAACTGGTTTTGTTCATAATTCAGAGTTTAACAAGTTATCTTTCTGATGTGATGGATTCTAGTGTTCAGTATTGTTGGTATTCAATGCAGAGAGAAGTTTGGATTTTTAGTTCCACATAACGAGAAGGTTTGAGAAGTTATTCATGTTGCTTGTTGATATTCTTGGATCATGTTATGACATTGTTACTAGATCACATTGATCGAGGTGATCACGTGTGGTGTTTTGCTAGGATGTTAGTGTTTCTTCATTTAGGTCCTAGTCGATTTGGTGAAGTAACTTGTTATGATTCTTGGAGCTGGTTTGGTGAAGATGTAGCATGTTTGAGGGTAATTATTTGGGTCCTATCTAAGTCTTGGCTGACTAGATTTGGATCTAATTGTAGTTTGAGTATAATATTGGTATCATTTATTTTTATAGGTCTTAGTCGACCTTATTGTATTGTAATATGTATAAATGAGCAATCAATTTGTTATTGTGGTGTGTGTGTGTGTGTGTGTGTGTGCATAATTGTGAAGAGAAGAGGATGTCTATAGTTTATAGATGAGGCATAAATTTTACTTCATTGGAACTGTATTGGCATATCATATGTTGTAAGTCAGTTCACTTATTTTGGATAGTTTGTCCATCCTTGTGAATCATAATCAGAGATTGATCAATAAGCTTGATCATTATATTGTGATAAGTGAGCTCTAGGCATTGGTCCTATGAATGCATTTCCATTCCCCTTTTTTTCCATTTTCTCTTAATTGGACAATACTTTTAATAGATTACATCTACCTAGTGGGTTTGACTCCCATCGGGGTTATCCCTTAACTGAGTTTCCTTGAAAATAATTTTTGGTCTTTTGATTTATGTGTTGTGGATCTTTCACTACTATTTATCTTTTAGATCATTAATTGATTTAATTGGTCTTAATTTTTAATTGTTAGAAGAAAACTGATTCACCCCCTCCCCCTTAGTTATGCTTACCTCCTTTTGGGCCTAACAAATAGTGTCATGCCTTCAAGGGGTAACTATAAGTCCCATAATAAAGTCCATAGAGATAATTTCCCATTTTAACTTCAGGACAAGATGGGGTTGAAGAAGTCATGTCGAGTGTTGATTGTCAACCTTCACCCTCTAAAATTTCAAGCACCAAGCCATGAAGTCTACAAGATCCATTTTCATTCTTGACTAATGGTGTAACTAACGTAAATCCACTTGGATTTTCTTTACTCTAGGGTAAGCAAAGTAAGGTACATGATGGGCTTTTACCATAATAATGGTATGGAGATCACCTAAAAGAGGCACATAAATCCAACCCTCTTGCCTCAAAAACTCATTTGGCTCCAAGGAATATCTAGAGAATCATCCCTCCAAGGGCCTACCTGAACCTAACTCTACCTTAACCTCCTGATACCAAATGTTAGAAGAGAGAGCCTACAAAATTTGACTCCTCAAGTTTAGGTTGAGAGAGACAGAGAGTTGATAACTCATGCCTTCACCTGATTAGAGCATCAACTACAACATTTTATCTCCCTTGAATATACCTAACCTCAAAATCATACTCACATAGGAATTTCATCCATCTACACTACCTCACATTAAGGTTAGGCTACATAAATATATACTAAAGGCTACGACTATCTGTGTGAAGCTCAAGTCTATGGCCTACCAAAAAGTGTCTCCACCTCACCAAGGCATGAACAACTATTGCCAACTCTAAGTCATGTGTGGGATAATTAATACCATGGTCCTTAAGCTTCCTAAACTCATAAGCAAGAACATTACCCTCTTACATCAATAATGCTCCAATCCCCTTGAGAGATGCATCTGTACAAACTACAAAATCCCTTGAGGGGTCAGGAACTGCCAAAATTGGAGCACCGATCAAGTTCTCTTTCAAGCATTTGAAGATTTCCTCATACTTCTTTGTCCAAATAAACTTCTTCCCTTTTCTCTATAGGGAATTGATTGGGTGAGCTATCCTAGAGAAATATTTGATAAATCGCCTATCCTACCGGGCCCATGAAACTGTGAACCTCATAAACATTAGTGGATGTTGGACACTCCACTATAACCTGAATCTTTGCAAGGTCTACTGCAATACCATCCCCAAAGGTAAAATGGCCCAAGGTACTTAACTTCTATCTTGAAAAAGCACATTTTTATAAGTTATCATAGAGATGGTTATCTCACAAACACTGGAACATCTAACATATATGTTTCTCACGCTCCTCATCCTAGAATACACCATAATTTAATCCAAGAAAACTATCACAAATCTTTTCAAATAGGTTCTAAATACCTCATTCATTAAATTCATGAATATTGAAGGAGAAATTGTCAGACCAAATGGTACTACAGTGAACTCATAGTGCCCATACCTAGTACAGAATGTTGTGTAGTGAATGTCTTCTTCATGAATCCCTAATTGGTGGTAGCTAGATTTAAGATTAGTGTTTGTGAATACTCTTTCCCCCTTCATCTACTCAAACAAGTCATCAATACAAGGCAATGGATACCAATTCTTAATGGTGACTTTATTGAGTTGTCAGTAGTCACTACATAATCTGATAGAACCATCTTTATTCTTAATGAAGATAAATGGATCACCCTAAGGAGATAAGCTAGGCCTGATGAAACCCTTTTCCAACAGTTCCTACAAATCTAGCCTAAGTTTACTCAACTCTTGAGTGGTCATGCAATAGGGAGCCTTCAAGATAGGTTCTAGTACTAGTACTAATTCTATATGGAAATCAATGTCCCTCTTTGGAGACATCCTAAGGATCTTCTTTGGAAACATATCTACAAACTCCTATATTAGGGGGTGATCAAGTGTTACAATTGTACTTTCTACCTCATCTAGATCATTCATCGAGACTACAAAAAGATAGCATCCCTTATGCATGAATTGCTTGAGTTGCATCATAGATATCATACAAAGGGATATGGGTCATTGGACCTCAAACATATGCCTTTTCTCCCTAGAATCATCAATACACTAGATAGTCTTCTTCCTACAATCTATGGTAGTTCGATGGGCATCTAACCAGTCCATACCCAAGACTACTCCATAAGAACTAAGAGGGATCACTCAAAGGTCTACTGAGGTGGTGAAGGGTCATAATATCAACTTATAATTATAGACACATAATTCTATATCCACCTTGGCCCCAAAGGCTAGTTGTACCTACCACCTAAATTCCTACGCTTTTGTTGCCAACCCATACTTCTCAACTAAAGATGAAGAAATAAAGAAATCAACTGCTCCAAAATCAAATAAAATAGAGGTAGAGATACCCCCTAACAAACCTGTAGTCTCAAAAATGATGCCTTGATGATCTGCTTGACTCTAATACACTACGCAAAATACCCTATGTGACTTTCTTACATCATCCACTATGGGCTTTGAGGTTTCTTATTTATAACTAGCAACCGGAGTTGAATGTTGAGGATAATTATCTATGATGTGCCCATGTTGTCCACAAGAAAATCATCGTGTACCTATAACAAGTTTCTTCTTGAGGGAGGGGCACTAGACTGTTGATAACTACCACGACTGACACTGTGAGAGTTCTTTGCTAGCTGAGAATTGAGCATCTTCTTGAAGCAGAAATTGTTGCAGGATCAATTATATTGTGATCTACCACTACCCTATTTTAATTATGGAACTTCTTCTTTTGAGAGTGTTGACCACCCTTAAAGGAAAAATGGTGGCTCTTGGAGCCTACTACTCCCTAAAATTGATTCCCTTTGGAACTTGTACCTGTGTGAGGTGCATTGTTTACTTAACTGCTAGTATGACCACCTAAACCCAAGATCACGTTCCTCTCAACAAGAAGGTCCTTAACCACTGCATCATGAAGAGTCTTAGGTTCAAAAACTACTACACCCCCTGAATGCAATCACTCAAACCCCTAATAAAATGTTGAACAAGCATGGGACCATCATCTTTATATCTCAAGTATGGCTTAAGTTCATAGAACTTTTTTGCATACTCCTCTACTGACACTGATAATTTCTTAAGGTGGTGAAATTATTCTTCCCTGCTTTGTCTCCACTAATTGGATAAAAACTGGGCCCTAAATATTTCTAGGGAGAGATCCTAAGAAATGGTGTTAATATTAACCTAAAGTTTGTCCTATTCCATGCACCACCAAGTTGAAGAAAATTCTCTTAGGTGCATGACAGTGCACCTTGGCTTGATGTTACTACTAAATGGGTGCATATAAAAACATCTCTCAAGATCAAACAACCATGTTTCTACATTGGAACCTCCCTAACGTCCATGAAAAAGAGGTATTTTAGCTCTAAGTAAGTCCTTGTGTGACTAGCCATTGTGGTCTACTCTATTGTTGTAGCTCTTCCCCTAGGGATTTTATCCATTTGTATATCATCATGATGAGAGTGGTCTCTCTCATCTTGATTCCCCTTATTCTCTATAGCATCTAGCCTCTATAAAATCTACTACATAAGTTTTCTCATTTGGGCACCCTCTGAGTCACCGCTTTTACTCTCATTACTTTCTTCCCTACTATCCTCCTAATATTTCTCCTCATAATAACCCAGAGAGATCATTTGATGAGATCTAGGAGGAGAATTTTGGGCTCCACCCCTATCTCTTCCATAGGTCATAGGAGGCATCTTGGGAAATCAAACAAGGAGAAACATAAGCAATAAGGTTTTCTAAAACTTATCTAAGGCCACATTGTTACAAAAGGGTGGTTTATAGTTTGTCAAAAATAATTTGTGAAGGAAACCTAGAGATGTACTAATAGTTAAGCATAGTTAGACCCTAAAGTTCCCAATGTAGCAACCTAGGGCTCTAATACTAGATGTAATGCCTGCTTGGGAACCTGCAAGGACATGGCTACTAAACCCTAAAATTACACAATTTTAAAATAAAAAAATGAAAAAATCTAGCATGAAGTGCAATACTTTGTTAGTTAACTTATAAAGCATACATAACACATTTATTTAACAACCTATAGAATTTTGGTTGAAAACTAAATTGATCTATGTCCCTTACATGTTCCCTAATGTTGATACCTTCGAAACATTATATAATCCTTTACCCATTTATTTATTTTAAAATACCAAATAGATGCTCCTAGTTTGATCTTTTCCATCATCATAAATTATTTATCTTTTAAGACTAATCATTTAACTATTTCATTTACTTACTTAATCATTAAACAAGAGATAACTTTAGCTTCATTCCTAACATATCAATCATTCATCTAATCAAGAACCATTTACTTTATTAGAAACATATATTCTCCTACCATCTATTTACTCATTCATTTCCTATTGCACTATTTGATTATTATCCAATAAATACTATTATTTCCAACACATCAACATAGTTTAAGTCTAGGTTCATTTATTAAAGAGGAATAACATGAACAAATAGCATAATGAAATTTTTATCATTATAGAAGCAACTATACATAAGTTCATTTTCCTTATGTAGAGATAAGAAATATGAATGAATAACATGTTCAACTTCTTTTATTATTTGTAACCTATGCAAACTACAACATTATGTATTCTATTCCATTACAACTAGAATCTGTAATACCCCAAAAATGGGCTATAAGTTCATTAACCTCCTATATCATCAAATCATATGAAATCGACATCAAAGTCCTAATCTAAGGCACATCTAAACATCATCAAATCTAATTGATTATCTTAAATTTTGCATCGGAGAATATTCTTAGTAATATTCCTAATTATCTTTAATTTTATAATTATTTGGCAATAAATCACATTTATCCTAAAAATTTGATTAATTGAATATTTTCATATTTAATTAATTAGATTTGATATTTGCCACTTAATTATGTAATTAAATTTAATTCTATCTATTATTAATTGTATTATTTAATTTTGACAATAAATCAAAATTCCTATCTTTAATTGATTAAATTCTTATTTAATTAATTAAAGCATGTTGTCATTATTTAATAATATAATTTTTAATAAAAGTTTGGTAAAATAGTTAATTAACCCATAAATTAATTATTTATTTTCAAAAATCAGTTGAGTTGAGGATAAATCACTTTATTTATTTATTTAATTCTTAATTATTATGCATATTCAAAAGAAACAGTTAAACTCCAAATCAGAAAATCAATGCAAGTTATTGACTTTTTGGAACTCAACATCCTTTTGGAGTTCAAAAAGCTGATCTAAACTCTAATTTGAGTTAAAAAGCTGTTTTTGCATGTTTTTGCATGATTTTGAGAATTAACTATCTTTTATGATCAGATAACTCAAAAATCAAGATGAGTTAATTTGAGTGATTTATGACTTTTATTCATGCACCTCCAAAGCCCTGGATTTCTATAAAAACAAGGCTTTAGCTCTTCATAATTCATCTCATATTTTGCACAATCACGCTGGAGAATTGGAATTGAAGAATCAAAGCTCTTGCGAATCGACATCTTTGTGAGATCAATCTTATTTTTGCATTCATATTACATATCATTGTTAGATTCATAGCATATCAGTTTTCAATAGCATTCATATCATATCAGTTTTTATCATTCTTATTGCATAGAAAATATCAAAAATATAGATTAATTGCATTCAATTTCATATCCATCTTTTGCATTCAAATCCTTCATTTAGGTGTCGTCTAGGTCACTAATCTCGATAATAATCTGAGAACATTAATCTCGCACCTACTAGAAGGCAGTAAATCGCTTGGTTAGATAGCTTTCAATTTTGCACGATTTTGATTATCACTAACCTCTAATGTTTTACTGAGTGTTGTGTCTACAGATCAGGTATAATTTTCACACACACATTTCTGGCGCCCACCGTGGGGCAACCCACCTTTGCATGCTGGTTTTAATTTTTTTGGGAGCTAAAACCCTAAAGTTTCAAAGATTTAATTTTATCTCTCAAACGGCTTGGAATTTTGGTTTGAAATTTTTTTTGCAGGTTGGTGACATGTCATGGAAGCTACAGTAAAAAATTTAGAATTTTCTGAGATGTTTTGAATTTTTAATAATTTTTTTCTTGAAATTCTGGAAAAAATTAATATCTGACGCAAATCAGCATATTTTTCAAAAAAATTTATATTTTCGGAAAGCTCTTTAAATTATACAGGGGGTCCATTCTTTGTGTTTTAAATTTGGATATGATATCATAGCTCAAATAGTCAATTTACAAAAACTGGTCTATTTTGATAAAATGGGTCTCTAGGGCACAAATGAAGAGGTTTTTCTAAAATTTTTGCATTTTTGGAAAGCTCTCTATTTTTTAGCAGGGGTCTTTATTCTGAATTTCTATTTTTGTGGCCAAAATCATATCAAAAAAATTAGATCTTGTTGACTAGGTCAAATGCAAAAAAAAAAATAAAGTTTTGTGATGGGTATGCACTTTTTTTTTTTACATGGTTCAATGAATGATATGAGTTGTCATTTGGGTTGATTGCTGGTTATTATTACTGATAATAATTGATTTTTAGAGCTAACCCTATGGTTTTCATAAGTTGAATATATTTTGCATATCTTGTTTGCTTGTTTGCTTGTTGGAGAGTTCGTCACTTGCTTGCATGGAAAAGCTCAACAAAAATTGCTAAAAATCAAGTAAAATCTACTAAGCACATTGCAAGGATCTCAGGTATTCTCCTTCATCTAATAATATTTTGATTTGGGACTTAAAATAAATCTCTTATGTGTCAAGCTTGTGTGCATCTTTTCATGCTTTTGATCTATTTCTACACACTTGCATAATTGATACTAGGTTGTGAACCCTTAAGGATTCATTAAGTAGTCTTAGAATACTTGTGATTGATCTTGATTGCTATCTTGGGTTATTGGACTCGCTAATCCGCCGGCCCCTCATTTCCGCCCCGTGGTTGCAATCTCAGCGCCATAAAGGGGAGGGGTCAACAGGACAGAAGTGTTAAATGTTCCACTTGGCAACCCTTTTGTGCTTTTAGGAACTCCCTTGTTTTCTAAGTTGTGGACTCATTTTTAGCTTGTGTGAGGTGTTAAGTGTTCCACCTTGTGGACTCATCTCATATTCACTTTAAACGTTAAGTGTTCCTCTTTCTACTTTTTGGATGCTTTTAGTAGATTTGCTTTCGAAACATACATCTGTGCTCACATAGTAATTAGGCCCTATGAACACTATTTTTGATTCTTGAGAGATTGGATTCCTAGTGAAATCCTTCTTGACGATAGAATCCTTGTAGGTAGGGAGGATACTTAGTGCGTTTCACATTCAACTTAGTTAGTGAGTCTTCTCTCATTGATCGACACATTCTCTCTCCGGAGAGGTTGATAGATCACGTGGGGTTGATATCATGAGCTTTGGTGAATCAAAATTGGTTAGTGCATCTTCTCTTATTGATTGATACATTCTCTCCCCGGAGAGGTTGATAGATCACGTGGAGTTGATATAACAGACCTTGGTGGAACAAAACTTTGTCTTAGCGTGTCGGATTAATCTGCTTGCTTTGTTTGGGTTAAAAGTGAAGAGGTGTCAAAACCTTCAATCTGGAGCCAAGTCCCCTTGTGGTATACTATTGTGAGTCATCTTTAGAGAGGGTTAACCGTAGCGGACAATCCCTTCACAGGGCAAACTGCATTGACGGAACCTCAAGCGGTAATAGCCATTTTCGCCATGGTAGTGACAACCGCTATATAAATGTCCTTGTGGAAGAAATCTCCATGGGTATGGTTCATTGTTGGGTTGTCAGATCTCCCTAGCAGCTCTTGAAGATTAAGTTCTCGGACTGTGTCAAAACCCTGGTGCGCCGGGATTGGAGTTCACCCCTTTGAATCATAAAAGTTGCAGAGTCAAACCATTACTAAAAACCCTAGAGAGGCCAATTTTTCACTTTCAGGTATATGTGCGTTATTGCAAAACTTTTCAGAACATACACAATTAGTACTCTCAGGGATTAGCACAATTTGGTCACTTGATTGTTCATGTGCAAGGTTTCTTTTTCCCTTGTTCATTGTTTTCAGACATGCTTGGAATCACTTGCTTTCTATTCTGTGTGCTTGTTTATCTACTTGGCTATTAAAAATGATCAAATCTGGTATAACCTTCAAATCTGGACAATACAATTTGCAAACAATCCAAAACTGAAAACCTTAAATTTTGCAAAAATTGACGTAAAGTTCTTTCTGGAGTCAAAATTCATTTGAAGAAGTCAAAAGTCGTACGAGTTTTGTCAAGTGTCATTTCAGTATTACCCAACTATCGTATGAGTTTAGCAACTATCATTTCATAGACTACGCACTGTCGTATGAGTCTGCAGAGTGTCGTTTGGAAAAATTTGAGAGAGTTGTCAAAAATTGTCAAATTGCAAGATATCCAATGTTTCCAGCCTAGTTCCAGAATCTGTCAAAAATATCATTGTGTCAAGAACAGAGCAGTAGCTATTGAAAATCAGTACACATGTCTCAAAGAATCAGTACACATGAGGAAGAAATTCTGATCGCCGCTATAATGAAACAGATACATGCTATGCAAGTCCAGCTTGACAAACTTGAGAAAGAGAAGGAATCTAAAAAGTTCTCCATGGAATCTTTATACTCTTTTCCATTTGATAAAGACTTGTACATGTCACCATGCCCTCGGAAAAAAATTGAGCAATATGATACCTCTTCCATGGAGAGTGACACATCTAGCTTTGAAGACTATGATGACTATGATGACAGACAATGTAATGATACCTATGACACCTCTGTTCCTAAGAGTCCTCCTCGTCGTTCGTTCCTACTTACTACAAATGGGCCATCACATTGGATAGATCAGGAGAGTGATCCATATGATTCTGATTATCAAAGAGACTTTGATGATTTCTATGCACAATACCCAGATGATCCATCTATTTCACTTGAGGAAGAGAAAGTTTACCACGCTGATTATAAACATGCATACTATAAGGATCTCTCCTCTAAGAACTCTCAGGCTGAAAATAAAGATTACACTCTCAAGCAAGATCATGTTAATGTTGGACCTTTGTCTTGTGATGGTTCCCTTCCATCCCCTACTTCCTCCAATACCCATACATTTCCTAAAGCTTCCGAGTCTTTCAAATCTTTCACAGAACCTTCATCTGACACAAGCTCTGATATTTTTCATGTGGTTCCCTATAGTTATCCTCCAGGGCTACCTCTTAAAGAGACTCAAGCTAACCTTCACTTGGCTGCAAATACTTTCAATAATGATAAACCTAAAGAGCCTAAGCCTTCATATGCTATAATGCCTACTTCAGCTAGTCCTTCACCATCTCTTCCAAAGTCATCCATACAATCCCAACATGCTTCCTTGTCCTTAGAAGTGGCTCCATGTCAAGAGGACTCTAAAAATGATAAAGAGAAGAACATAAAGAAAGATCAAGATCAAGAACCCTCCATGTCATCCACTCCTTTTCCCAATGTCTCTTATCTGCCTCAGGGTTCTTTTGATCCTGTACCCCCTTTTTCATGCATTCCACCATGTTTTAAGTCTTCACCTAAGCAAGATCAAGCTACTACTTACACTAATGAGCTTATTGACAATCAAAATGACCTTACTACGCTTGCACTTTCCAAAGATGATACTTCCATTAAGGTTGGTAAAAATGGTGTTCCTTCCAATGTTAAGCCTATTGAAAAACAAGAGAAAAATTATGCGCTTATGCTATCCAAAGATCCTTGTCAAGATCAAAGTCTTTCATCTTCTTGTTCTACCATTCCATGTTCACTTCCGCTTTCTGCTCTTCCTAAGTCTTTGCAAGCTTCGAACGATCCTATCAAAGAAAATGCTCTTATTCAAGATGTCCATGATTCTATTAAAGATCCTAATGCTCACTCTAAAGATGCTGATATCCTTGGTTGTTATATAGATGCTGATGAACTTATTGATTATCCTTTTGTGTCTTCCACTTCCATCCTTGGACCTCTTCCACCACTACTAAGGGCTTCATGCCTTCCTTCCATCTTGGGTCCTTATGTCCCTTCACTTTCCCCTCCTAACTTTCCTAATTCGTCATCCATCTTGGGTCCTTACATACCTCCATCTCCTATCTTTCCTCAAGATCAACATAGCTGCATACCCTTGAATCCTTTTCATCCAACCACCCATCTAAACCAGTCGTATCCTCCCTCTTCCACAAATCCCAAGTCTTTTGGAAGTAACTTGAATGTTCAATACAAGAAAAAGAAGCAATACAAGAATCCATCAAAAAAAAATATCACCATGTCTCCTCTCATAGACATGGAAGCATAAAGTCAAAAGAAATATCTAAGAAAAAAACTACAAGACAAGTATGGGTTCCAAAATCCATCATTCAAGATATTCTCTCTAGATCATCAAAAGGAAATAAAAATCCTAAGGCTATATGGATTCCAAAGTCTCTCTTGAAAGAGTCTAGTGTTGAGAAAAAAGTGAAATTGACATTCAAGCTTCCAAAGGCTTCCACTTCATCTCCCTCCAAAAATATTCTTTCATTCCATGCGCCCAAACCTCAACCTCTGCTATCCATTCGCCATATTCCTTCACGTATTCCTTCATTCACGATTCCTCCATCCTCTCACCACCCTTCAAGGTATGTGTTGACATTGATCTTGCCTTCCTTTCCACCTACCCTTTTACAATCCTTCCATGCATTATCCTTTTACCTTCTATCATTTTTCCTCATTTTCCTATTCCTCCTATCTTCCAACCTCACTCGCTTTACATAAAACCTTATCCTCCATTTTTCTCTTCCATCTCCCTTTCCCTATCAGCATCTTTGAGCATATCATTTTGAATCTTTGGCATATCATGGTTTATCCTTTCAAGGAGCATTACATAAAAAGCTTGCCTTCTTCCAAAAAAAAAGAAATAAAAAATAAAATAAAATAAAATTGAAAATGTGCCTTGGTGAAAACCTAGAAACAGGCACCTTGGTAGCAAAAGTAAAGAGAAATAAATTCATCCTATGGTGAAAACCACTTCCTTGTGGCACCTTGGATAAGTACCATGATGAAAAACTGGCAATCAGGCATCATGCGTAGTTCTTCTACATATTTCATCCATTCCATCTTCTCTCTTTGATCTTGACAATGTTGATCTACACACGAACATTTGGCTATCTTGTGAGCTATCTTATGATGATCTTGCTTTCATTCCCTTCCTATTTAGCCTTCATATCCATCTTCCTCCATTCATTTTCACCTATCGCTATCCTTTTCCCCTTTGGTCTTGATCTAATAAAAAAAAAAAAAAAAAAGAGAGTAAAACACGATGCTATGAAGCCTCTTGACATGTCTACTCCTTTGGATTGCATTTTTTCCTGCTCTTGCATTATGATTTTGTGCTTATCTTATGCTAGCCTTTCATTGCTTGTCCAAATGCGCTTTACATGACAATTTTTCCCTAGCTTGGGTATTCTTGAGGAGTTTCCCCTTGAGAATTTCTTCCCTTCATTTTCCTTCATTCTCTTATCTTCCATCTCTTCCACCAGCTTGCTAATCCCTCTTGTTCTCCACCTTGCTAGACATTGGGACTGCACGATAGGATCTTGCTTGGGAGTTTGCAAATGGAAAAAGATGCTATCAAGTATACCAAGTATCAGAACTAGCATCAGAACCAGTATCTTAACAATTATCAGAATCATTATCAGAATCAGTATCAGAACCAGTATCAAAATAAGTATTAGAATGGGCCTACAAAACAAGTATCAGAACACCTACTGGGGCTACACCATTCGCTTTAGTTTATGGGTCTAAAGCGGTACTACCTATTGAGGTTGAAATCCCATCACTCAGAATCAAAATGCATGGACTTGTCACTGATGAAGACTACAGAGTGTCTAGGTTACAAGAACTGGAATTACTAGAGGAGCGCAGGCAAGCAGCGTATGATCATCTCAGAGTATATCAGAAAAGAATGTCTAGAGGCTACAACAAGAAAGTCAGACATAGAGAATTTCAGGTTGGCGATCTAGTGTTGAGAGAAAATTTGAAAAATCAATCCCATCGAGAACGCAAGGGGAAGTTCGAACCCAACTGGCTGGGTCCCTTTGTAATCACTGCTACTTTTGGCTCTGGTGCCTATCAACTCTCAACCACTGAAGGAGAACAGCTCTGAGAACCAATCAACGTTCTCCATCTGAAGAAATTCTACGCCTAAGGCATTCAGTGCTTGGTAAATGTCCTGAAAAAAATCTTAAAAATCAGAAAAAGTCCTGAAAAAATGAACATCTTGGTGAAAACCTAGCAATAGGCGCCTTGATGATTCGCCAAAAAAAATCAAAAAATATCAAAAGTACAAAAAAATTGAAAAAATGAAAAATACAAAAAAAAAGAAAAAAAAAAAAGTGCCTTGGTGAAAACCTGGAAACAGGCGCCTTGGTAGCAAAAATAGAATCTCTACCAAGATGGTGAAAACTCGGCAAACGGGCACCACTTGTTCCAAAATGCTCCATCTATCAGCACAATCTTGGTCTTTCCCAGCTTTCAGTCTTGCTTTAGTTTGTACATATCTCTCGGTTTGTTCCTGCATTTCCAGTTTTCAATAAGTCGGCCTGTACACCAACCAGCTCAAGCGTTTGCATCCTATCAATGTTCACACTTGGGGGCAATCAATGTCATATCTTATGGTCTCCCATGTATCTTAGACGTGTCATATCCACTCAGAGTCCTTTGAAGCTTCAAGTTGAGTCAGTCAGTCAGTCTCGTCTCCAGAAAGGATTTTGCATCAAAACAATCAAACATCAAACTCAAACTGAAAACAATATGTGCTTTTCATGCTTTTATCTCCTTGTATGCTTACTGATTCGCATTGAGATTTTTGCATATTGTGTCCCTTCGAGCTCTTCAATGATGTCCTTTACAGGATTTAGAGAGTGATGACTGGGGGCATAATCTTTTCTTTGTCTTCTGCTTGTATGTGAAAATCTAACAACTTTGGAAATTTTGGATTGAAATGGTGTCCGACTGTAAGAGCCTCTATCTCGAATTGGATGGCCATGCGTACCTCGACCATTGATACCCAAAAAAAATTCAAGGAAGTTTGATCTAACTATTGTCTTTTTGAGTGAGTTCTTCCTCCTACTGTGGAACGCAATCTTGCCTAAGGATGTGAACGATAAAGGGTCACTACGGGTAATTCACATTGGATTTAGAATGATCTCTTGACTGTTTGATGTGTTTGTAACGCAAGGCGTACTCAGGTCATCACGACGTGTATGTTTTGATGCTTGTACAAATTGCTATATCAAAATGGACATGATATTCAGGTCATCCTGGCATTTGTGCCTTGATGCTTATATCTAATCCGACATTCAACAACTAAAATCAATATTCATATGTCCATGGTTGTTTGACCAGTGGGTGTTGTATTGATTCTTGCACATACAAATCGATATTCATATGTCTATGGTTTCATGGCTAGTGGGCATTGTATTGATTTATCCGGTTACCTAAAAAGTTCAATGATGATAACAAATCGACACATGATCAGTGACTAGGTCCTAGGTCTTAGGTTGCATTTCATTTTGCATGTCTCATTGCATGATCTCACAATGATTAAACGAACTTCAATGCTTAAATGATTCTTCAAATCGCATCTTCAAGTCTAACAAGAGCTGAATCTCACACGAAGGTTCCTCCAATGAAATAGCAAGTAGAATCCTTTTTCGGGATCAAAATTCAAATCTGAGATCATTCATATTATTAACTACTTGCATATTTGACCTTCAATCATCACAGAAATCTAGTATTCAACTTAACTGATTATCTTACATCACACTATCAAAATTTCAACTTGGTCAACCATGGTCAACTCATGGTCAAACCTAGTCAAATTCGGTCTCCAGGACCTCCAAACGATGCAGAATGCGTTCTCGGACGTGTATAACCACTTCTCAAATCAATTAACATGCTTCTAAACTATCAACGTTGACTTTTCTTGTCAGATTTCAATTTTAATCCCGAAGGGGGCATGGTATTGCACATCATTCAAAGTCTGTAAATCAAATTCTATCGATCAAGTCTATCAATATCTTTCATCAGTGATCAAGACAAACAATCACATCTAGTTACTGATTCATCAAAAGTCCTCATCGCTCGGGGCAAATCTATCATCACTTGGGGCATATCAGATTCATCGATCCATATCAATCTGGTATTCTCTTAATCTTGTAATCTGTATCAGTTTTTGCAACCATCAGTTCATAGTGTTATTTCCTTGGTTCTTCGGCAACTAAAGGATTCGGATGTGATACCTGCTAGTTCTGCGAGTCTAGAACGGGTCACTCACTTCTTATCAATCCTAAGGTTCAGAATCAGGCATTTTGACACTTTTTCGCAATCATAGGTTCATTTGCTGCTACAGTGAACATTATCTTTGGTCATTCAAGACCTATTATCTCCATATCAATTCAATATCAATCAACTCCTATCTCAATATCTTTCAATCGGTTTCTATCTTGAGATCGGTTTATCTTTTGAATCAGTTTCATATCTTTATCAAACACAGACTATCTTTGAACCACTGCGCTTCGCACAGTAATTCAAAGAGGGGCAAAATGTAATACCCCAAAAATGGGCTATAAGTTCATTAACCTCCTATATCATCAAATCATATGAAATCGACATCAAAGTCCTAATCTAAGGCACATCTAAACATCATCAAATCTAATTGATTATCTTAAATTTTGCATCGGAGAATATTCTTAGTAATATTCCTAATTATCTTAATTATCTTTAATTTTATAATTATTTGGCAATAAATCACATTTATCCTAAAAATTTGATTAATTGAATATTTTCATATTTAATTAATTAGATTTAATATTTGCCACTTAATTATGTAATTAAATTTAATTCTATCTATTATTAATTGTATTATTTAATTTTGACAATAAATCAAAATTCCTATCTTTAATTGATTAAATTCTTATTTAATTAATTAAAGCATGTTGTCATTATTTAATAATATAATTTTTAATAAAAGTTTGGTAAAATAGTTAATTAACCCATAAATTAATTATTTATTTTCAAAAATCAGTTGAGTTGAGGATAAATCACTTTATTTATTTATTTAATTCTTAATTATTATGCATATTCAAAAGAAACAGTTAAACTCCAAATCAGAAAATCAATGCAAGTTATTGACTTTTTGGAACTCAACATCCTTTTGGAGTTCAAAAAGCTGATCTAAACTCTAATTTGAGTTAAAAAGCTGTTTTTGCATGTTTTTGCATGATTTTGAGAATTAACTATCTTTTATGATCAGATAACTCAAAAATCAAGATGAGTTAATTTGAGTGATTTATGGCTTTTATTCATGCACCTCCAAAGCCCTGGATTTCTATAAAAACAAGGCTTTAGCTCTTCATAATTCATCTCATATTTTGCACAATCACGCTGGAGAATTGAAATTGAAGAATCAAAGCTCTTGCAAATCGACATCTTTGTGAGATCAATCTTATTTTTGCATTCATATTACATATCATTGTTAGATTCATAGCATATCAGTTTTCAATAGCATTCATATCATATCAGTTTTTATCATTCTTATTGCATAGAAAATATCAAAAATATAGATTAATTGCATTCAATTTCATATCCATCTTTTGCATTCAAATCCTTCATTTAGGTGTCGTCTAGGTCACTGATCTCGATAATAATCTGAGAACATTAATCTCGCACCTACTAGAAGGCAGTAAATCGCTTGGTTAGATAGCTTTCAATTTTGCACGATTTTGATTATCACTAACCTCTAATGTTTTACTGAGTGTTGTGTCTACAGATCAGGTATAATTTTCACACACACAGAATCGACCCACCCCATTCCATTGCTTTGAATCAATTTACATCATTACAACATATACAAATATCTCCTTTCAAGATCTCATATTTATTACATTTTATACATCCATTACATCTCAACATTATGCATGATGCCATAAAAAGTTTGCAAATCTAAAATGGAACACATACAAAGATCATCTATGGAACCATGTGTGTGTGTGAATTTTGTACCTGATCTGTAGACACAACACTTCATTAAAACATTAGAGGTTAGCTATAATCAAAATCGTGCAAAATTGAAATCTAATTTAACCAAGCGATTTACTGCCTTCTAGTAGGTGTGAGATTAATGTTCTCAGATTGTTATCGAGATCAGTGACCTAGATGACACCTAAATGAAGGATTTGAATGCCAAACTGATATGAAATATGAATGCAATTAATCTATTTTTTTTTTGGTATTTTCTATGCAATAATAATGAAAAACTGATATGAATCTATGCTAATATGGAAATTGATATGCAATGCTAATCTAGAAATGATATGATATGAGAATGAAAATTCTAACAATAATATGAAAGCTATGAATTTGAAATTGATCTCACAAAGCTTCGAATCCTCAAATTTATCTTTCAAGCTCCAATTGTGCAAATTCTCCAAATCTGATATGCTATGATTCCTGTAGAGTAAGTTTGCAATTTGTGAGATATGAAATTGAAGAGCTGAGCCTTGGTTTTATAGAAATCCAGGGCTTTGGAGGTGCATGAGAAAAAGCCATAAATCACTCAAATAACTCAGCTTGATTTTTGAGTTATTTTTAAATAAAGATAATTAAGTCACAAAAATCATGCAAAAGCACAGTTCAACTCGAATTAGAAGTTTAGATCAACTTTAAAACTCAAAAAGATGTTGAGTTTCAAAAAGCTAACAACTTGCATTGATTTTCCAATTTGAGTTTAACTGGTCCTTGAATGTGCACATGGATAATTATGATTTAATAAATAAACAAAGCGATTTATGCTCAACTTAACTGATTTTTGAAATAAAATAATTAATTTATGGGTTAATTAACTATTTTATCAAACTTTTATTAAAAATTATATTATTAAATAATGACAACATGCTTTAATTAATTAAATAAGAATTTAATCAATTAAAGATAGGAATTTTGATTTATTGTCAAAATTAAATAATACAATTAATAATAGATAGAATTAAATTTAATTACATAATTAAGTGGCAAGATATTAAATCTAATTAATTAAATATGAAAATATTTAATTAATCAAACTTTAGGATAAATGTGATTTATCACCAAATAATCATTAAATTAAAGATAATTATGATGATTAGGAATATTACTAGGAATATTTCCCGATGCAAAATTTAAGATAATCAATTATGATTCGATGATGTTTAGATGTGCCTTAGATTAGGACTTTGATGTTGATTTCGTTCGATTTGTAGATGTAGGAGATTAATGAACTTATAGCCCATTTTTGGGGTATTACATTTTGCCCCTCTTTGAATTACTGTGCGAAGCGCAGTGGTTCAAAGACAGTCTATGTTTGATAGAGATATGAAACTGATGTTTGAAATTGATAATTGATATGAGATAAAAGCTAATTGATATTGATTTGATATGAAGATAATAGGTCCTGAATGACCAAAGATAATGTTCACTGTAGCAGCGATGAACCTATGATTGTGAAAAAGTGTCAAAATGCCTGATTCCAAACCTTAGGATTGGAAAAAAGTGAGTGACTGGTTCTAGACTCAATTGTCTTAGCAGAACTAGCAGGTATCACATCCAAATCCTTCAGTTGCCGAAGAACCAAGGAAAGAACACTGATCTGATGGTTGCAAAAACTGATATAGTTTACAAGATTAGGAGAATACCAGATTGATATGGATCTTGATGAATCTGATATGCCCCAAGTGATGATAGATTTGCCCCAAGCGATGAGGACTTTTTTGATGAATCAGTAACTGGACATGGTTGTTGTCTTGATTACTGAGGAAGATATGATTTCCATAAAGATATGATTTCAAATTTGATTACAAACTTTGAATGATATGCAATACCATGCCCCCTTCGGGATTAAAATTGAAATCTGACAAGAGAAGTCAACGTTGAGAGTTCAGAAGCATGTTAATTGATTGGAAAAGTGGTTATACATGTTCAAGAACGCATTCTGCATCGTTGGAAGGTCCCAAAAGACCAAGTTTGACTAGGTTAAACCATGAGTGGACCATAGTTGACCAAGTTGAAATTTTGATAGTTTGGTGTAAGATAATCAATTAAGTTGAATACTAGATTTCTATGATGATTGAAGGTTGATTATGCAAGTAGTTAACAATATGAATGATTTCAAATTTTGATTTTGATCTCGAAAAAGGATACTACTTGCTATTTCATTGGAGGAACCTTCGTGTGAGATTCAACTCTTGTTAGACTTGAAGATACGATTTGAAGAATCATTTAAGCATTGAAGTTCATTTAATCATTGTGAGATCATGCAAACATGCAAAATGCAATGAGACATGCAAAATGAAATGCAACCTAAGACCTAGGACCTACTCACTGATCATATGTCGATTTGTTATCATCATTGAACTTTTTGGTAACCGAATAAATCAATACAATGCCCACTAGCTATGAAACCATGGACATATGAATATCGATTTGTAACGCTCAAGAACCAATACAACACCCACTGGTCCAAAACAACCATGGACATATGAATATTGGTTTTGTTTTCGGAATGTCGGATTAGATATAAGCACCAAGGCACAAACGCCAGGATGACCTGAATATCTTGTCCATTTTGATATAGCAATTTGTAGAAGCATCAAAACATGAACGTCGTGATGACCTAAATACGCCTTGCATGACAAACACATCAAACAGCCAAGAGATCATTCTAAATCCAATGTGAATTACCTGTAGTGACCCTTTATCATTCACATCCTTAGGTAAGATCGTGTTTCACAAGAGGAGAAAGAGCTCGCTCAAAAGATAATAGTTAGATCAAACTTCCTTGAATTTTTAGGGTATCAATGGTCGAGGTACGCATGGCCATCCAATTCGAGATAGAGGCTCTTACAGTCGGACACCATTTCAATCCAAAATTTCCAAAGTTGTTAGATTTTCACATACAAGCAGAAGACAAAGAAAAGATTATGCCCCCAGTCATCACTCTCTAAATCCTGTAACGGACATCATCGAAGAGCTCGAAGGGACACAATATGCAGAAATCTCAATGCGAATCAGTAAGCATACAAGGAGATAAAAGCATGTAAAAAAGCATAGATTGTTTTCAGTTTGTGTGTGATGTTGTTGTAGATGCAAAATCCTTTCTGGAGACGAGACAAACTTGACTGACTCAAATGAAGCTTCAAAGGACTCTAACTAGATATGATACGTCTAAGATATACTGGAGACCATAGGATATGACATTGATTGCCCCCAAGTGTTAAGCATTGATAGGATATAGATGCTGGAGTTGATTGGTGGACAAACCGACTTATTGAAAATTGGAAATGCAAAAACAAACCGGGAGATATGTACAAACTAAAGCAAAATTGAAAGCTGGGAAAGACCAAGATTGCACTGATAAATGGAGCATTTTGAAACAAGTGGCACCCATTTGTCAGGTTTTCACCATCTTGGCAGAGATTCTATTTTTGCTACCAAGGCGCCTATTTACAGGTTTTCACCAAGGCACTTTTTTTTTTCTCTTTTTTTTTTTTCTTTTTTTCATTTTTCAAATTTTTCAAATTTTTGATATTTTTTGATTTTTTTGTGAATCATCAAGGCGCCTATTGCTAGGTTTTCACCAAGATGTTCATTTTTTCAGGACTTTTTCTGATTTTTATAATTTTTTCAGAACATTTTACCATAGACTGAATGCCTTAGGCGTAGAATTTCTTCAGATGGAGAACGTTGATTGGTTCTCAGAGCTGTTCTCCTTCAGTCATTGAGAGTTGATAGGCACCAGAGCCAAAAGTAGTAGTGATTACAAAGGGACCCAGCCAATTGGGTTTGAACTTCCCCTTGCGTTCTCGATGTGATTGATTTTTAGGATTCTCTCTCAAAACTAGATCACCAACCTGAAATTCTCTGTGTCTGACTTTCTTGTTGTAGCCTCTAGACATTCTCTTCTGATATACTCTGAGATGATCATACGCTTCTTGTCTATGCTCATCTAGTAGTTCAAGTTCTTGCAACCTAGACACTCTGTTGTCATCATTAGTTACTAGACCATGCATTCTGATTCTTAGTGATGGGATTTCAACCTCAATAGGCAGTACTGCTTCAGACCCATAAACTAAAGCAAAAGGTGTAGCCCCAGTAGATGTTCTGATACTTGTTTTGTTACTTGTTCTGATACTGATTCTGATACTGGTTCTGATACTTGTTCTGATACTTGAGATACTTGATAGCATCTTTTTCCATTACAAACTCCCAAGCAAGATCATATCGTACAGTCCCAATACCTAGCAAGGTGGAGAACAAGAGGGATTAGCAAGCTAGTGGAAGAGATGGAAGACAAGAGAATGAAGGAGAATGAAGGGAAGAAATCCTCAAGGGAAAACTCCGCAAGAATACTCAAGCTAGGGAAAAATTGTCATGTAAAGCACATTTGGACAAGCAATGAAAGGCCAGCATAGGATAAGTCACAAAATCGTAATGCAAGAGCAGGAAAGGATGCATTCCAAAGGAGTAGACATATCAAGAGGCTTCATAGCATCGTGTTTTACTCTTTCTTTCTTAGATCAAGACCAAAGGGGAAAAGAATAGCGAAAGGCTATAATGAATGGAGGAAAATAAATATGAAGGCTAAATAGGAAGGAATGAAAGCAGGATCATCATAAGACAACTCACAAAATAGCCAAATGTTCATGTATAGATCAACATTGTCAAGATCAAAGAGAAAAGATGGAATGGATGAAATATGTAGAAGAACTGCGCATGATGCCTGATTGCTAGGTTTTCATCACGGTACTTATCCAAGGTGCCATAAGGGAGTGGTTTTCACCATAGGATGAATTTATTTCTCTTTACTTTTGCTACCAAGGTGCCTATTTCTAGGTTTTCACCAAGGCACATTTTCAATTTTTATTTTTTTTCATTTCTCTTTTTTTTTTAGAAGAAGGAAAGATTTTTAGATAGTGCTCCTTGAAAGGATAAACCATGATATGCCAAGGATTCAAAATGATACGCTCAAAGATGCTGATAGGGAAAGGGAGATGGAAGAAAAAAATGGAGGATAAGGTTTTATGTAAAGCAAGTGAGGTTGGAAGATAGGAGGAATAGGCAAATGAGGAAAAAGGATAGAAGGTAGAAGGATAATAAATGGAAGGATTGTGAAAGGGTAGATGGAAAGGAAGGCAAGCTCAACATCAACACATACCTTGAAGGGTGGTGAGAGGATGGAGGAATCATGAATGAAAGAATACGTGAAGGAATATGGTGAATGAATAGCAAAGGTTGTGGTTTAGGCGCATGGAATGGAGGAATGCTTTTGGAAGAAGATGAAGTGGAAGTCTTTGGAAGCTTGAATGTCAACTTCACTTTTTGCTCAACACCAGACTCTTTCAAGAGAGACTTTGGAATCCATATAGCTGTAGGCTTTTCATTTCTTTTTGATGATATAAAGAGAATATCTTCAATGATGGATTTTGGAACCCATACTTGTCTTGTAGTTTTTTTCTTAGATATCTCTTTTGACTTTACATTTCCATGTCTATTAGAGGAGACATGGTGATCTTCTTTTTTTGATGGATTCTTGTATTGCTTCTTTTTCTTGTATTGAACATTCAAGTTACTTCCAAAGGACTTGGGACTTGTGGAAGAGGGAGGATATGACTGGTTTAGATGGGTGGATGGATGAAAAGGATTCAAGGGTATGCATCTATGTTGATCTTGAGGAAAGATAGGAGATGGAGGTATGTAAGGACCCAAGATGGATGGTGAATTAGGAGAGTTAGGAGGGGAAAGTGAAAGGACATAAGGACCCAAGATGGAAGGCATATGTGAAGCCCTTTTTAGTGATGGAAGAGGTCCAAGGATGGATGCGGAAGATGCAAAAGGATAATCAATAAGTTCATCAACATCTATCTGGCAACCAAGGATATCAACATCTTTAGAGTGAGCATTAGGATTTTCAATAGAATCGTGGACATCTTGAATATGAGCACCTTCTTTGATAGGATTGTTCAAAGCTTGCAAAGACTTAGGAAGAGTAGAAAGTGGAAGTGAACATGGAGTGGTAGAATAAGAAGATGGAAGACTTTGATCTTGACAAGAATCTTTGGATAGCACAAGCTCATAATTTTTCTCTTGATTTTCAATAGGCTTAACATTGGAAGTAACAACACCATTTTTACCAACCTTAATGGAAGTATCATCTTTGGAAAGCGCAAGTGTGGTAAGGTTATTTTGATTGTCAATAAGCTCAATAGTGTAAGTAGTAACTTGATCTTGCTTAGGAGAAGACTTAAGACATGGTTGAATGCATGAAAAAGGGGCTGTAGGATCAAAAGAACCCTGAGGCAGATAAGAGACATCATGAAAAGGAGTGGATGACATGGAGGGTTCTTGATCTTGATCTTTCTGTATGTTATTTTCTTCATCATTTTTAGAGTCCTCTTGACATGGAGCCACTTCTAAGGACAAGGAAGCATGTTGGGATTGTATGGATGACTTTGGAAGAGATGGTGGAGGACTAGCTGAAGTAGGGATTATAGCATATGAAGGCTTAGGCTCTTTAGGTTTATCATTCTTGAAAGTATTTGCAGCCAAGTGAAGGTTAGCTTGAGTTTCTTTAAGAGGTAGCCTTGGAGGATAACTATAGGGAACCACATGAAAAGTATCAGGGCTTGTGTTGGATGAAGGTTCTGTGAAAGATTTGAAAGACTCAGAAGCTTTAGGAAATGTACTAGTATTGGAGGAAATAGGGGATGGAAGGGAACCATCACAAGACAAAGGTCCAACATTAAAATGATCTTGCTTGAGAGTGTAATCTTTATTTTTAGCCTGAGAGTTCTTAGAGGAGAGATCCTTATAGTATTGACGTTTCAAGCTAGCACGATGCATTTTATAGTCCTCAGCAGTAGTAGATGGATCATAATCAAGGTATTGTCCACAAAAGCCATCAAAGTCTCTTTCAAAATTAGAATCATATGGATCACCATTATGATCTATCCAATGTGACGGCCCATTTGTAGTAAGTAGGAACACACGACGAGGAGGACTCTTAGGAACAGAAGTGTCATAGGTATCATTACATTGTCTATCATCATAGTCATCATAGTCTCCAAAGCTTGATGTGTCACTCTCTGTGGAAGAGGTATCATAAGGGTTGTCACGTTGCTCACATTTTGTCAGAGGGCATGGTGACATGTACAAGTCTTTATTAAATGGAAAAGAGCATAGAGTTTCCATGGAGAACTCTTTAGGTTCCTTTTCTTTCTCAAGTTTGTCAAGCTGGACTTGCATAGCTTACAGCTGTTTCATCATAGCGGTGATTAGAGCTTCTTCCTCTTGTGTACTAATTCTTTGAGACATGTGTACTAATTCTCAATAGCTATTGCTTTGTTCTTGACACAGTGATTTGTTTGATAGATTCTGGAAATAGGTTGAAAAAGCTAAATATCTGGCAATTCTGACAATTTTCTGACAACTTTTCAAAATTTTCCCAAATGACTTTCTGCAGACTCATACGACAGTTGGTAGGCAATGAAACGATAGTTGAAAAACTCGTACGATAGTTGCAAGTAGGATTTAACTTTTTGAAATATGCTGGCATGAAAACTCGTATGACACTGGGTACTTAATCATACGATAGTTGGGTAGCAATGAAATGACAGTTGACAATATGATACGACAGTTGCAAGATTTTGACTTTGAGAATTTGCTGGCATTAAAACTTGTACGACACTAGGTACTCAATCATACGACAAATGGGTTGTAATGAAACGACACTTGGAAAAACTCGTATGACAGTTGCAAGATTTTGACTTTGAGAATTTGTTGGCATGGAAACTTGTACGACACTGGGTTCTTTACCATACGACAGTTGGGTAGTAATGAAACAACACTTTGAGAAAACTCGTATGACTTTCTGACCTCCTGAGATGACTTTTGACTCCAGAAAAGAATTTTACTTCAGATTTTTGCAAATTTTGATTTTTCAAATTTGAATTGTTTGCAAATTTCAATGTCTAGATTTGAGGATTGTAACAGATTTGTTCATTTTCAGTAACTAGATAGATAAACAAGCACGCAAAATAGTAAGCATGTGATTTCAAGCATGTCTGAAAATAATGAACAAGGGCAAAAGAAACCTTGCGCATGAACAATCAAGTGACTTATTCGTTCTAATCCTCAGAAGTGCTAATTGTGTATGTTCCAAAAATGTTTTGCAATAACGCACATATACCCTATAAAATGAAAATTTGGCCTCGCTAGGGTTTTTAGTAATGGTTTGACTCTGCAACTTTTATGATCCAAAGGGGTGAACTCCAATCCTGGCTCACCAGGGTTTTGACACAGTCCGAGAACTTAATCTTCAGGAGCTGCTAGGGAGATCTGACAACCCAACAATGAACCATACCCATGGAGATTTCTTCCACAAGGACATTTATATAGCGGCTGTCACTACCACGGCGAAAATGGCTATTACCGCTTGAGGTTCCGTCAACGCAGTTTGCCCTGTGAAGGGATTGTCCGCTATGGTTAACCCTCTCTAAAGGTGACTCACAATATGATACCACAAGGGGACTTGGCTCCAGATCCAAGGTTTTGATACCTCTTCACTTTTTACCCAAATAAAGCAAGAAAATTAATCCGACACGCTAAGACAAAGTTTGTCTCACCAAGGTCTATGATATCAACCCCACGTGATCTATCAACCCCTCCAGAAAGAGAATGTATCAATCAATAAGGGAAGATGCACTAACCAATTTTGATTCACCAAAGCTTGTGATGTCTACCCCACGTGATCTATCAACCTCTCCTGGGAGAGAATGTATCGATCAATAAGAGAAGACGCACTAACCAAGTTGAATGTGAAATGCACTAAGTATCCTCCCTACCTACAAGGATTCTGTCATTAAGAAGGATTTCACTGGGAATCCAATCTCTCAAGAATCACGAATAGTGTTCATAGGGCCTAATTACTATGTGAGCACAGATGTATGTTTCCAAAAGCAAATCTACCAAAAGTACCCAAAAAGCAAAAAGAGGAACACTTAACACTTAAAAGAAATATGAGATGAGTCCACAAGGTGGAACACTTAACACCTCATACAAGCTAAAAATGAGTCCCCAACTTAGAAAACAAGTGAGTTCCTAAAAGCACAAAAGGGTTGCCTGGTGGAACAATTAACGCTTCTCTCTTGTAGACCCCTCCCCTTTATGGCGCTGAGATTGCAACCACGGGGTAGAATGCAGGGCCGGTGGATTAGCGAGTCCAATAACCCAAGATAGTGATCAAGATCAATCACAAGTAATCTAAGATTGCTAATAAATACTTAAGGTGTCACAACCTAGTATTCAATTATGCAAATTCATAGAAAAAGCATGCAAAGAAACACTCAAGCTAAACACATGAGAGATTTATTTTAAGGCCAAATTGAAATGTTATTAGATAAAGGAGAATACTTGGGATCCTTGCAATGCGCTTAGTAGATTTTACCTGATTTTTAGCAATTCTTGTTGAGCTTTTTCATGCAAGCAAGTGACGAACTCTCCAACAAGCAAACAAGCAAACAAGATATGCAAAATATATTCAACTTATGAAAACCATAGGGTTAGCTCTAAAAATCAATTGTTATCAGAAATAATAACCAGTAATTAACCCAAATGACAACTCATATCATTCATTGAACCATGTAAAAAAATAAGTGCATACCCATCACAAAACTTTCTTTTTTTTTGTTGCATTTGACCTAGTCAACAAGATCTTATTTTTTTGATATGATTTTGGCCACAAAAATAGAAATTAAGAATAAAGACCCCTACTAAAAAATAAAGAGTTTTCTAAAAATGTAAAAATTTTAGAAAAATCTCTTCATTTGTGCCCTAGAGACCCATTTTATCAAAATAGATCAGTTTTTGTAAATTGACTATTTGAGCTATTATAGTGCATCCAAATTTAAAATACAAAGAATGGACCCCCTATAGAATTTAAAGAGCTTTCTGAAAATATAAAAATTTCTAAAAAATATACTGATTTGCATCATATATTAATTTTTTTTGAAATTTCAAGAAAAAATTATTAAAAATTCAAAACATCTCATAAAATTCTAAATTTTTTACTATAGCTTCTCTAATATATGTCCAACTTTAAAAAAAAATTTCAGAGTAAAACTCTAAGCCGTTTGAGAGATAAAATTAAATCTTTAAAACTTTAGGGCTTTAGCTCCAAAAAAAAATCAAAACCAACATGTAAAGGTGGGTGGCCCCATGGTGGGCACCAGAAATGTGTGTGTGAATTTTGTACCTGATCTGTAGACACAAAACTTCAGTAAAACATTAGAGGTTAGCTATAATCAAAATCGTGCAAAATTGAAATCTAATTTAATCAAGTGATTTACTGCCTTCTAGTAGGTGCGAGATTAATGTTCTCAGATTGTTATCGAGATCAGTGACCTAGATGACACCTAAATGAAGGATTTGAATGCCAAACTGATATGAAATATGAATGCAATTAATCTATTTTTTTTTTGGTATTTTCTATGCAATAATAATGAAAAACTGATATGAATCTATGCTAATATGGAAATTGATATGCAATGCTAATCTAGAAATGATATGATATGAGAATGAAAATTCTAACAATAATATGAAAGCTATGAATTTGAAATTGATCTCACAAAGCTTCGAATCCTCAAATTTATCTTTCAAGCTCCAATTGTGCAAATTTTCCAAATCTGATATGCTATGATTCCTGTAGAGTAAGTTTGCAATTTGCGAGATATGAAATTGAACAGCTGAGCCTTGGTTTTATAGAAATCCAGGGCTTTGGAGGTGCATAAGAAAAAGCCATAAATCACTCAAATAACTCAGCTTGATTTTTGAGTTATTTTTAAATAAAGATAATTAAGTCACAAAAATCATGCAAAAGCACAGTTCAACTCGAATTAGAAGTTTAGATCAACTTTAAAACTCAAAAAGATGTTGAGTTTCAAAAAGCTAACAACTTGCATTGATTTTCCAATTTGAGTTTAACTGGTCCTTGAATGTGCACATGGATAATTATGATTTAATAAATAAATAAAATGATTTATGCTCAACTTAACTGATTTTTGAAATAAAATAATTAAGTTATGGGTTAATTAACTATTTTATCAAACTTTTATTAAAAATTATATTATTAAATAATGACAACATGCTTTAATTAATTAAATAAGAATTTAATCAATTAAAGATAAGAATTTTGATTTATTGTCAAAATTAAATAATACAATTAATAATAGATAGAATTAAATTTAATTACACAATTAAGTGGCAAGATATTAAATCTAATTAATTAAATATGAAAATATTCAATTAATCAAACTTTAGGATAAATGTGATTTATCACCAAATAATCATTAAATTAAAGATAATTATGATGATTAGGAATATTACTAGGAATATTCCCCGATGCAGAATTTAAGATAATCAATTATTATTCGATGATGTTTAGATGTGCCTTAGATTAGGACTTCGATGTTGATTTCGTTCGATTTGTAGATGTAGGAGATTAATGAACTTATAGCCCATTTTTGGGGTATTACACCATGAACTATACCTCATTAAAAAAAATTAACCACCCAACCACATGGAACCAATAGGTCCACTCCCTTGAGTTAGGAGACAAAAACCAAGGTCCACACAAGAGGTAATAACTAGGTCATTCCTAATGTGTTAATAAGCCTCTCCAAATCACAACAAAGGTTATAAAAGACAACAAAGTAAATAGGGCTGCCAGAGGCATGAGAAATAAAAGATGTAAAGACCCTAGGATACAAGATAGGTTAGTTTCATACCATATCCATCACTCATAGGGATCTCCTAGTAGTCCTACTATGGACCTTGACACCCAAACTAGCATATACAGAACCAAACACGTTTCCATGGAGACAAGGTTGTTCTATTGTTCCATCACAAGGAACCTTCTCCCACTCCCATCCCTAGCCTATACAAGCACTAGATACATGGGTGAGGCATCAATTAATCTTGATTAGTGTGCTTTCCCCCCTTTACCACTAAATTTTATTAATGTTTTCACTTGATTAAGACAACTCGCTAATGGGATCTCCTAGTAGCCACTTTGGTCCCTGACACCCACTATGAGTCACTCACCTAGTGTACCTAGGTTCTCTACCCATAAATAACATTAAAATACATCAATAATCTTATTAAAACATAAGACATGTCATTACACAATCAAAACATCAATTGATTGAGTTTAGGTGATCATTAGCTATCCATAATCCACTAGACAACCCTAAACCCTTAACCATTATTCAAATTGTTTCAAAATAAATAAGTAGGAATCAAAATGAACCCTACATGATATTACAATAATATACATCAAAAATCATAACATAAGTGCCTCTGGTATAGACTCAAAACCATAAAACATCATAGCAAGGTCGTGCTGAAGTAAACCTATTGATTCCTAAAATTTGGCTAAGTTTGAAATTTCCTTAAAACCCTCAAAATCTACAATCTTTACTTTAAATCCTATGAGATTGAAACTACTCTCAAACATCTTGAAAGGAATAACATAAAATGTAACTTAAAGTATAATCTTATACTTAAATGTTACATTTTATGTTTTGGACTGAGGCTGAAATCTTACTAAGAATAATAAATTGACATGGTTCCTAGCCTTCAGAGCATAAAAAATACATGGAAATGAAATGACACACTTGACATGCTATATCAACACACACGCAATACTATAACTACACACTTGCATAGACAAAAAGGCACGCTTGAAAAATAGGGCTATATACAACAAACTCAGAGGTACACAATTGCAAGTCATGAACAACACACTTGGTATACTTAAACAACACACATATGGAATTTAAACAATGCATTTGATGGTTTAGTGCAATGCACTCAACCTATTGAAAGACTCAATTGACTGTTGTACTAGAAAAATAATAATTGAAGTCCAGAGTTATCTTACGACTAAAAGTGCGTAAGATTGGGACTCTGGAAGTAAAATTTGAGGAAGACCCAGTTGAGTACTCCTCACTTCCCTTCCAAAATTCCAATCATACCTAAATATAGCCTAATATGAATTCTAGATTTTATCTTAGACTAGACAAAGGTCTACATAATCAATAAAAATAAAGCATAACAAAGATACAAAAATGATGCATAAACTATGTCAAAGAATCTCTAGTTGAATCAACAAATCATTATGCCAAACATAAAGAGCATAAAAAACTCATTCCATTATTCTCAATTTGCATGTTACATTGATCAATCATGAAACATATTGAAATAAGGTAGTATTTAAGACATACACACATAGAGAGCAAGCATTATTATAAGAAATGAAGGATCTTTTCTTGTGAATAGATCCTACTTGGGGTCCTGTAGAGAAACCTTGAATGTAGAGGTTGATCCAAAAATCACAAGCAAAAAACCAACAACACACCAACCAGTTCTCTCTTCAAATCAAAGAAAGCCTTTAATGCCCTCCCAAAAATCCCAAAAGAATAAATCTACTTTCCTACAAGTAATCTCAAAGCATCCTCTTCAACAATTAAGAAATTTCCTTCCTACAATAACCTATATTCTCTCAAATCCAAATCTCTAAAACATAAATGGATTCCTTCTTCACTGTGCATTCCTTCCTTTTCTTTTTATGTATCCCCCTGGTCGTGATGAATTTTATTTCCCATTTTTATGGGTATGGAGGAGTTGAACAAGAATGCAAACTGTCCCAGCCTTTTCATAACAAATGGTTTATTAACTTTTGTTATGTTATGGTGGAATAATAATATTTAGTAATTATTTATTTATCTTATACCACCCAACTTATGAAATTATTAATTCTAATTACTATATTTATTAAATAATAACCATGCACTATAATGTACATGTATAAATATTTATATATACTTAATTAATAAATAATAATCTTTATACTTACACAATAATTACAATAAGGAGGTCACATCCACATCACTAACAACAACCATACAAGGATCATAAAATCAGGCACACATACCCATTCACGATGCAAAGTCAAAAAGACAACAAGAGACTAAAAAGTCAATGCAAGTCAACCTAAGCAACCTAAAATACATCAACCAAGAACATCAGGCATAATCCACATATCTTGATTAAAAGGATGGAGTACTAAAAGAAAAGATCGCAATCATGCCCTTCTCGGGTAAGGTAAATTATCTAAAAAGAAATCCTATGTCAAAAAAGGGAATAATTGCAAGGACCTTGAAACTACCTCCAAAACAACAACCATTGAGGATTTGAGGGCACACTCAAAACCTGTGATGCCAGGTGGAGTTGATGCCCAATACCTACATCCTGCATCACAAAATGAAATATACATGTGCATATATATAAGGAAGATAGTGCAGAGAAATGATGAGGGTTGAGACATCATGTGGACCTCACTAGGTGAGTAGACTACAACCTCACCCTTAGTCATACAAACACTCATAAATACAATAAGACATGGAAGAATCAAATATACATGAGCATCATAAATTAGACATAGTATAAGGGTTATTTCATAATCCATTACCTAACTAAGGTTTAGTCTCATAATTAATTAATGACTAAAGAGATCATCAAAATCATGTGGTACATAAGCACAATTGGAAATAAAGTCATGAGATATTGTTTCTAAGAATATAAAAGCATCATTTGTATGATGTATCATCTCATTATTTAAATCTACCAAAATAAAACATGATGTAGTCCATCAATGATAAAAGTGTCATCATAGTAACCTGTCACAAAATGTAGTAAAGAGAGTCATCTGGGAGGGTATTACAATCGTCCTCCATAACATTGGAACAAATCTAACCATCCCCCACCACTAGGCACTTTCATATTGTTGGGGTTACTAGTTCCAGTCTACCCCATACTCATCATTGAAAACCATCACGTTTTTAATGCAAGGATCCCTACCATAACAAGGAATTCTAAAATTTTAATGAAAATTTTACATGTCAAAAATGATGGTGGGGATAACTGGTTGGATAAGTTTATGGTTGACGAAAAGGTCAATATGAGGGATGATGAGGATCTCTGAGATTGTCGGGTGTTACTAGGGATGTAGTAAAACCATTAAGGAAGCGGCTATGCTATAGTTTTGAAGAGGAATGTTTTATTTTTCTTTATGTATATGCCTTTGATAGTTGTTATAATAGTGCCCAATGCTTATATGTAAAGTGTTGTATTGTCTATATTTGGTATTTTGGCTTAGACTTTTCATTGCTGATACAGTTACTTTGTGGTTTAACATACTTTACTACCTTTAAAAGTTGGGTGGCAATCGATGGCTTTGTGCTTATCTTTCGGATATGTTTTTAAATATAGTGTGTGTGTGTGTGCTGTCTATCATATA